>OX596016.1:0-15846 GCA_951394025.1 Heteromyza rotundicornis | reverse complement strand
ATAAAATATATAAAAAACTAAATAAAATAATTACTCAAAAAACAAAAGATAAAAGATAAATTTTTAAATTATTATTTTGTATAGTATTTCTAATTTGAGAATATATAGTTAATTTTTGATAAAGATGTCGACCTCCTATATACTCAGATCATCCTTGATCAAAAGACTTAATTACTAATCCTCCAATTTCTAATGGATATTTAACAACCCCATAAGTAGCAATATAAGGTATAAATCATATCGAACTAAAAAAAAATGAACTAGTATAATAATTTAATGATTTATTAACAAAATATAAAGAAGTGTTAGAAATTAAATAACCTACTAATCCCCCAACAATACATACAAATAAAGTTAATATTTTTAAATATATAGGTAAACAAATTATTAATGGAGTTGGAAAAATTAATCAATTTAAAAAACTACCTCCAATAATTCTTATTACTAATAACCCTATTATACCCTTTAATATAATTCAACCTTCGTCATTTAATATATTTAAAGAACCACAATTTAATTCACCTGTTATTGAATAATATACTAAACGAAATGAATAACATACTGTTAATCCAGTAGAAAAAAAATATAAAAAGAAAGAAAATATATTAACAGTATTAAAAGATACAATTTCTAAAATTATATCCTTTGAATAAAATCCAGCTAAAAATGGTATACCACATAATGCTAAATTAGCTACATTAAAACAAGCTGAAGTTAAAGGCATATGAATTCTTAATCCTCCTATTAACCGAATATCTTGTGAATTATTTATATTATGAATAACAGCTCCTGCACATATAAATAATAAAGCCTTAAATAAAGCATGAGTTAATAAATGAAAAAAAGCTAATTTATAAAATCCTATAGATAAAATTCTTATTATTAAACCTAATTGACTTAAAGTTGATAAAGCAATAATTTTTTTTAAATCAAATTCAAAATTAGCTCCTAACCCTGCTATAAATATTGTTAAACCTGATACTAAAAGTAAAAATCTCCCAAATATTGTATCTGCTAATAATATATTAAATCGAATTAATAAATAAACCCCTGCAGTAACAAGAGTTGAAGAATGAACAAGTGCTGACACCGGTGTAGGAGCAGCTATAGCCGCAGGTAATCAAGAAGAAAAAGGAATTTGAGCTCTTTTAGTTATAGCTGCTAATATTACTAATCCAGCAATTACTTGTATTTCTAAATCATTTTTTATAAATTCTAAATAAAAAATATAATTTCAACTTCCATAATTTAATATTCAAGCAATTGCTAATAATAATGCAACATCTCCAATTCGATTTGATAACGCAGTTAATATACCTGCATTATATGATTTTACATTTTGAAAATAAATTACTAAACAATAAGAAACTAATCCTAACCCATCTCATCCTAATAAAATTCTTACTATATTAGGTCTAATAATTAATAACATCATAGAAGCTACAAATATCAATACTAATATAATAAATCGATTAATATTCAAATCACTTGATATATATTCTTTTCTGTAATAAATTACTAAAGAAGAAATTATCAAAACAAAGGATATAAACAATAGACTTATTCAATCAAATAAAAATGTTATCACAAAACTTATTGAATTTAAGGAAACAACTTCTCACTCAAAAAAATATACTATATCAAAACAAATTATTCATAAACTTATTAAAAAAAATCTAAAACTAAAAGAAATTAATACACAAAAATTAATTCTACAAATTGATAAATATTTCACGATTTAAAGTAAATAAATTACATCACTGACACCACAAATCAGTATTTTTAATAAACTATTTAAATATAATCATAATATACAAAGATCTCTTTTTAAAATTAATAAATTTAAAGGAAATCAATGCAAAAATAACACTAAATATTCACGAATTTTTCCTATACTAAATGAATACACTCCTGAAAAAATTTTTCCATGTTGTCTATAAGCATATAAATATAAAGTATATGCTGCTCTAAAAAAAGATACTAATGATAATATAATTATTGAAATTCAAGATCATCTAACAATTCTATTTAATAAAGAAATTTCACCAAGTAAATTTAAACTAGGTGGAGCAGCTATATTTGTTGATCTTAATAAAAATCACCACAATGTTATTGAAGGTATAAAATTTAATAAACCCTTATTAATCAATAAACTTCGACTTCCTAATCGTTCGTAAGTAATATTTGCTAAACAAAATAAACCTGATGAACATAACCCATGAGCAATTATTAAAGTATAAGCTCCACAATTACCTCAATAAGTTATAGTTATTAACCCAGCTAACACAATTCCTATATGAGCTACTGAAGAATAAGCAATTAAAGCCTTTAAATCAGTTTGTCGTAAACATACAAAACTAACTAAAACTCCCCCTACTAATCTAATTCTTACCCAAATAAAATTAAATTTTAATCCTATTAATTGTAAAAAAGAAAAAACTCGTAAAAGTCCATATCCTCCTAATTTTAATATAACTCCAGCTAAAATTATTGAACCAGAAATTGGAGCTTCAACATGAGCCTTAGGTAATCATAAATGAACTAAAAATATGGGTATTTTAACTAAAAAAGCTAAAATTATTGAAATATAAACCATTTCATAATTAAATAAATAATTTCTTAATAAATAATAATTAACAGATCCAACTTCTCCATATAAATAAAAAATACAAACAAGTATTGGTAAAGAAACTAATAAGGTATAAAATAATAAATAAATCCCAGCTTGTAAACGTTCAGGTTGATACCCTCATCCTAAAATTAAAAATAAAACAGGAATTAATCTTCTTTCAAAAAATAAATAAAATATGAATAAATTTATTCTACTAAATGCTAATACTAAAAATAACAATAATAAAATTAAATTTATTAAAAATAATTTTTTATAATTATTATATTTATAAATTGATTCACTTGCTATTATCATTAATGAACAAATTCAAAATCTTAATAAAATTAATCCATAGGAAATAACATCACAACCTAAAAAATAAGAAATAGACATAAAATAATTTGTATAATAATTACAAATAATGAATACAAAAGAAATAACTAATAATATACCTTGAACCATTCAAAATAAATTATTAATAAAACATAACGGAACTATAAATAAAATTAAAAAAATAATTTTTAACATTGTAAAACATTAAAAGATTGAAAATAATCATTTCCATGTGTTCGAGTTATTGAAACTAAAATAGAAAGTCCTAAAGCTCCTTCACAAACTCTAAATGTCAAAAATATTATTCTAAAAAAATTTTCATAATTTATTAAATTTAAATAAATAAATAATAAAAAAAATAATCTTAAAACAATATATTCTAATCTTAATAATATAGATAATAAATGTTTCCGATTAGAAACAAATGCAAAAATTCCTATAATTAATAAAATTCTTGGTAATCCTCAATATAAAATTATAATCATTAGTTTTAATAGTTTAACAAAAACATTGGTCTTGTAAATCAAAAATAAGTATTTAACTTTTAAAACTTCAAGAAAAAAGAAATTTCTTTATCATTAATCCCCAAAATTAATATTTTAATTAAACTATTTCTTGATATTATTCAATTAACATTATATGCTCTTTCATTAATTTTTGGTTTAGTGTTTACACAAATAACTCATCCACTAGCAATAGGAATTATACTTTTAACTCAAACTGTTTTAGTATCATTAATCTCAGGATTAATGACTAAAAGATTTTGATTTTCATATATTTTATTTTTAATTTTTCTAGGAGGAATACTAGTGTTATTTATTTATGTTACAGCCTTAGCATCTAATGAAATATTCACTTTTTCTATAAAATTATCAATTATTATATTTATTTTATTTTTCGGAATATTATGTTTATCTTTTATTATTGATAAACCTACTCTTTCTTTATTTTTAATAAATAATGATATACAATCAATTTATTCCCCTAATTCATATATTAGTGAAAACTCTTTAAGTTTAAATAAATTATATAACTACCCTACTAATTTAATTACTCTTCTTTTAATTAATTATTTATTAATCACTTTAATTGTTGTAGTAAAAATTACTAAATTATTTTATGGTCCTTTACGATCAATAGCATAATTAATGAATAAACCAATTCGAACGTCACACCCCCTTTTAAAAATAGCAAATAATGCTTTAGTAGACTTACCCGCTCCAATTAATATTTCTGTTTGATGAAATTTTGGTTCATTATTAGGATTATGTTTAATTATTCAAATTTTAACTGGATTATTTTTAGCTATACATTACACAGCTGATGTTAATATAGCATTTAATAGAGTTAATCATATTTGCCGTGATGTAAATTATGGTTGATTACTACGAACACTACATGCTAATGGTGCGTCATTCTTTTTTATTTGTATTTATCTACATGTAGGACGAGGAATTTATTATAGATCTTATTTATTTACTCCAACATGACTTGTAGGAGTTATTATTTTATTTTTAGTAATAGGTACAGCTTTTATAGGATATGTTCTACCTTGAGGACAAATATCATTTTGAGGGGCAACAGTTATTACAAATTTATTATCTGCTATCCCTTATTTAGGTATTGATCTTGTACAATGAGTATGAGGAGGATTTGCTATTGATAATGCAACTTTAACTCGATTTTTTACATTTCACTTTATTTTACCATTTATTGTATTAGCAATAACTATAATTCATTTATTATTTTTACACCAAACAGGTTCAAATAACCCAATTGGATTAAATTCAAATATTGACAAAATTCCATTTCATCCATACTTTTCTTTTAAGGATATTGTAGGATTTATTGTAATAATTACACTTTTACTTATATTAACATTAATGAGTCCTAATTTATTAGGAGATCCAGATAATTTTACTCCTGCTAACCCTTTAGTTACACCAGTTCATATTCAACCTGAATGATATTTTTTATTCGCATATGCTATTTTACGATCTATTCCTAATAAATTAGGTGGAGTAATTGCTTTAGTTTTATCAATTGCTATTCTAGCTATTTTACCATTTTACCATTTAAGTAAATTCCGAGGTATTCAATTTTACCCAATTAATCAAGTAATATTTTGATCAATAGTAGTAATTGTTATTTTATTAACATGAATTGGAGCTCGACCTGTAGAAGACCCTTATGTAATTGTTGGTCAATTATTAACAGTTGTTTATTTTCTATATTATTTAATTAATCCTTTAGTAATCAAATGATGAGATAATTTATTAAATTAGTTAATGAGCTTGAATAAGCGTATGTTTTGAAAACATAAGATAGAAAAATAAATTTCTATTGACTTTACTAAAAATAATTCATAACATAATAAATAATAATATAATCTTAAATCCAATAAAAAATATTAAATAATTTAAAGAAAAAGGTAAAAAACATTTTCAAGCTAAATATATTAATTTATCATATCGAAATCGAGGTAAAGTCCCCCGAACTCAAATAAATAAAAAAGAAATAAAAGTTAACTTTACATAAAATAATAAACTAAACACATCACAACCTATAAAAATTACACAAAATAATATACTTATAAATAAAATTCTTGCATATTCAGCTAAAAAAATTAATGCAAATCCTCCTCTTCTATATTCTACATTAAATCCTGAAACTAATTCTGATTCCCCTTCTGCAAAATCAAATGGAGTACGATTAGTTTCTGCTAAAGAAATTCTAAATCAAACTAAAGCTATAGGTAATAAAATTACTAAAAATCATATATATATTTGATAATTATAAAATCTTAAAATATTATAATCTCCAATTAAAAAAATAAAAGATAATAAAATTAATGCTATACTAACTTCATAAGAAATAGTTTGTGCTACAGCACGTAATCCCCCTAATAATGCATAATTTGAATTTGAAGATCAACCTGCAGCTATAACGGTATAAACTCCTAATCTAGTACAACACAAAAAAAATAATAACCCTAAATTAAAAGAAAATAATTTAATAAATAAAGGTATACATATTCAAACTAATAAAGATAAAAATAAAGAAAAAATTGGAGAAAAATAATAAGAAATATAATTAGAAGATATAGGATAAATTTGTTCCTTTGTAAATAACTTAATTGCATCACAAAATGGTTGAGGAATTCCTATAATCCCGACTTTATTAGGACCTTTACGAATTTGAATATACCCTAATACTTTACGTTCAAATAAAGTTAAAAAAGCAACTCTAACCAAAACACAAATAATTAATAATAAACTACCAATCAAAGATAAAATTAATTCTATATTAAACATGTACTATTTATGATTTAAAATCACATACATAAATTCTAAATTTATTGCACTAATCTGCCAAAATAGTTACAATTAATTATATTCATTATAAAAAATGTATCATTTAAATATATGGTCCTTTCGTACTAAAATATTTTCATTATTTAAAGATAGAAACCAACCTGGCTTACACCGGTTTGAACTCAGATCATGTAAGGATTTAAAAGTCGAACAGACTTAAAATTTAAGCGGCTACACCTAAAATTATACCTTAATCCAACATCGAGGTCGCAATCTTTTTTATCGATATGAACTCTCCAAAAAAATTACGCTGTTATCCCTAAAGTAACTTAAATTTTTAATCGTTAATAACGGATCAATTATTCATTTATTAATGATTTAATAAATTAAAAGTTTATTAAATTTTAATATCACCCCAATAAAATATTCTAAATTATTATAACAAAATAAATCTACAAAATTAAAATAATATAAATATAAAGATTTATAGGGTCTTCTCGTCTTTTAAAAAAATTTTAGCTTTTTGACTAAAAAATAAAATTTTATTATAAATTTAAATGAAACAGTTAATATCTCGTCCAACCATTCATTCCAGCCTTCAATTAAAAGACTAATGATTATGCTACCTTTGCACAGTTAGGATACTGCGGCCATTTAAAAATTTCAGTGGGCAGGTTAGACTTTAAAATTAATTCAAAAAGACATGTTTTTGTTAAACAGGCGAATACTAAATTTTGCCGAATTCTTTACTTAAACTTATCATTTTTATTTATTTTCACAATAAATATACTAATTTTATCATTATTAATTTATTTTAAAAATTAAAATAAATACTTTAATAAAAACTTAAAAATTGAATAAATAATATTTTTTCATAAATAAATTATAACATAATTAAAAATAATTGCTAATTATAAGCATACATTTTTATTTTTTATTTATTATTTTTAAATATTTATTTTACAGCTTATCCCGTAAAATACTAAAATTAATAAATATTTAATTCATAAACAAATTAAATATATTAAAAATTTCTAAATTTAATTTATTTCTTAAAGAACTAGATACCTTCAAAAACGAATAACATTTTATTTCTAATAAATTATTTAAAATAATTTTGTCACATTAACTTTAATAATTTATTAACTCTTTTGAAATCGAGAAAAATAAAAATTTATTTTTTATTAGATAAACCCTGATACACAAGGTACAATAAATTAAATTTTCTTTTTTAATAAAAATTTTTCAAATTATTTCAATTTTCCTCTACAGTACTAATTAACTATAATTAAAATTATTTTTTCTTTATAAAATACTAAAAAATTAAATTTTATAATTATTTCTAATATATTAAATATAAAAAATATAAAATAAATAAATAAAAATTAATCAATTTATATTGATTTGCACAAAAATCTTTTCAATGTAAATGAAATACTTTACTATATAAGCTTTAAATTGTCATTCTAGAGACACCTTCCGGTACCTCTACTATGTTACGACTTATCTTACCTTAATAACAAGAGTGACGGGCGATGTGTACATATTTTAGAGCTAAATTCAAATTACTTAACTTTATAATTTTACTACCAAATCCAATTTCAATAAATTTTTCATATTTATTTCCAAAAAATAATTTTATTGTAACCCATCTCTTCTTAAACATAAGCTACACCTTGATCTGATATAAAATTTTATACAAATTCTAGAAAATTATTATTCTTATAAAATATTCTGATAACGACGGTATATAAACTGAAAAACAAATTTAAGTAAGGTCCAACGTGGATTATCGATTATAGGACAGGTTCCTCTGAATAGACTAAAATACCGCCAAATTTTTTAAGTTTCAAGAACATAACTATTACTACTTTAGTAAACTATTTGTATTTTAAATAATAGGGTATCTAATCCTAGTTTTTTTATAAAATTTTTTAGCTTCAATCACTTTTTTAAAAAAAAATCTT
Organism: Heteromyza rotundicornis; assembly: GCA_951394025.1. Taxonomy (NCBI): domain Eukaryota; kingdom Metazoa; phylum Arthropoda; class Insecta; order Diptera; family Heleomyzidae; genus Heteromyza; species Heteromyza rotundicornis. The sequence continues at coordinate 7,621 of OX596016.1, read as the reverse complement.
TAAATTTAAAATTTCACTTAATAAATTTAATTTTATTTCATAAAAATAATTTAACTTTTACTAACAAAATTTATTCGCATCACTAGTGTAACCGCGGCTGCTGGCACAAATTTAGCCAATACTAATTAATATTTCTATTTCTAAATTTCTTTAATCAATAATATTAATCACTGCGACTATAAATAAGTTATTTACTATTTAAGCAAATAATGTTTCACGCAAAAACTTACATATAAAATAAATTAATAATAAATTTATAAGCCAAAATAAAACTTTATAAATTAACATAAAATTTAATAAAATTTAAAAATGATTAATTTATTATTTTAAAATAACAAAAAATAGTTAATATATTATATAATTTATTAATATAATAAGTAAATTTATTTCGTAATTCCTTATATACTAAACACAATTTAACCCCCATTAAATCACGCTTTCTCTATTGTTAATATCTATAATATATAATTTAATAAATTGCCCCTCATAAATAATTTAAATTATTTATACAATTTAATAAATAAAGAAAAATAGACTTAAAAATTTAAAAGAAATTCCTATTTTTAGAATTTTAAAATTTAAATTTTTTTATAATTTAAAAATAAATTATGGAACAAATATATTTTTATAATTATATTTTATAATTTTTTAAATTAATTAATTTATTTAAAATTCTAAAAATTTTTAAATTTTGTCAATAATTATCACTAAATTATTAGATAGATATTAATTATTAAAAGATCACATTTTTTTTTTTTTTTATATAATAATTTAAATTAAATATAATTAAATAATCTTTATAATAATAATTTAAAAGAAAATATAATTATATAAAAAAGTTTTTATATAATAATTTAATGTATACTAGTTAAATCAATAAATATCTATATATATATAAATATACTATATATATAGATAGATAGATAGATTTAGACTTTAAAAACCCTATAATCCGAAAATCGTTACTATTAATATTAAACATTGATATTATAATATTTATCCTATTATCAGAAATTTTTAAAAATATATAATATTTATATAAATATACTCTATATTTATATATTTCTATATATGGTTGTGTATTTACCTCTCATATCTATATATATTGGCATTTTTAGTTACCTAATTTTATAAACCTTTTATAAAATTTATATACTAATTTAATTTCACAACTTTAATGTATTTTGAATATTTAAATTAATCAAACATACAAAAAAGTTTCTATAAAAAAAAAAAAAAAAAAAACGTGTAAGGCAACACATCTATAATGAATTGCCTGATGAAAAGGGTTACCTTGATAGGGTAAATTATACAAGAATTCTATTGTATTCATTAATTTTTAATTAAATAGATAGATTTCATTGACTTTATATTTAATAGAATCAAACTATTCCTAAAAGTATCAAAAACTTTTGTGCATCTTACACTAAAATATATCAATAAAAAGATAAGCTAATTAAGCTACTGGGTTCATACCCCATTTATAAAGGTACTAATCCTTTTCTTTTTAATTTTTAATAATTCATCTAAAATTATATTCTTATTAACTTTAGTTATAGGAACAATAATTACAATTTCTTCTAATTCTTGGTTAGGAGCTTGAATAGGTTTAGAAATTAATTTATTATCTTTTATCCCCCTAATAAGAGATAGTAATAATTTAATATCAACAGAAGCCTCTTTAAAATACTTTTTAACCCAAGCATTAGCGTCAGCTGTTTTATTGTTTGCTATTATTTTATTTATACTAGAAAATAAATTCACACAACAAGTAGAAACTAACGGAATTAATATAATAATTTTTTCATCTCTTCTTTTAAAAAGAGGAACTGCTCCTTTTCATTTTTGATTCCCTAATGTAATGGAAGGACTTTCATGAATAAATTCTTTAATTTTAATAACTTGACAAAAAATTGCTCCTTTAATATTAATTTCTTATACTCTTATTAAATCATTAACTTTATTATGTATTTTAATATCTGTAATTATTGGATCATTAGGAGGTTTAAATCAAACTTCTTTACGAAAGTTAATAGCTTTTTCTTCAATTAATCATTTAGGTTGAATACTTATAGCATTATATGCTAGAAAAACTCTTTGATTAATTTATTTTTTATTTTATTCTCTTTTATCTTTTAATTTAATTTTTTTATTTAATATGTTTAAAATAACTCATATAAATCAATTATTTTCTTTATTTTTTAGATCAAAGGTTATAAAATTTTTAGCTTTTATAAATTTATTATCTTTAGGTGGATTACCTCCATTTTTAGGATTTATCCCAAAATGACTTGTTATTCAATCTTTAGTAATTAATAACCAATTTTTTATAATAACATTACTGACTGTAACAACATTAATCGCTTTATTTTTTTATTTACGATTATGTTATGCAGCATTTATACTAAATTATTACGAAAATAATTGAATATATGAAATAAATTTTCATAAAATTTCAATAACTACGTATTTATTTTTATCCATAATTTCGATTTTTGGGTTATTCCTAATTTCTTTAATCTATTTTATACTTTAAAGGCTTTAAGTTAAGTAAACTAATAGCCTTCAAAGCTATAAATATAAGAATAATCTTTTAAGCCTTAGTAAAATTTTACTCCTTTAGAATTGCAGTCTAATATCATTATTGACTATAAAGCCTGGTTAAAAAGAATAACTCTTATAAATAGATTTACAATCTATTGCCTAAACTTCAGCCATTTAACCGCGACAATGGCTATTTTCAACTAATCATAAAGATATTGGAACATTATATTTTATATTTGGAGCTTGAGCTGGGATAGTTGGTACTTCTCTAAGTATTTTAATTCGAGCTGAATTAGGACATCCTGGTGCATTAATTGGTGATGATCAAATTTATAACGTAATTGTTACTGCTCATGCATTTGTAATAATTTTTTTCATAGTAATACCTATTATAATTGGTGGATTTGGAAATTGATTGGTTCCTTTAATATTAGGAGCTCCTGATATAGCTTTTCCACGAATAAATAATATAAGATTCTGACTTTTACCTCCTTCTCTTACACTCCTATTAGTGAGAAGTATAGTAGAAAACGGAGCTGGTACTGGTTGAACTGTTTACCCTCCCCTATCTTCAGGAATTGCTCATGGTGGTGCTTCTGTTGATCTAGCAATTTTCTCTCTTCATTTAGCAGGAATTTCTTCAATTTTAGGAGCAGTAAATTTCATTACAACTGTAATTAATATGCGATCAACAGGAATTACATTAGACCGAATACCTTTATTTGTTTGATCTGTAGTTATTACAGCTTTACTTTTACTATTATCTTTACCTGTTTTAGCTGGTGCTATTACAATACTTTTAACAGATCGAAATTTAAATACTTCTTTCTTTGACCCTGCTGGAGGAGGAGACCCAATTTTATACCAACATTTATTTTGATTTTTTGGTCACCCAGAAGTTTATATTTTAATTTTACCTGGATTTGGAATAATTTCTCATATTATTAGTCAAGAATCTGGTAAAAAGGAAACTTTCGGTTCTTTAGGAATAATTTATGCTATATTAGCTATTGGACTTTTAGGATTTATTGTATGAGCTCATCATATATTTACAGTAGGAATAGATGTAGACACACGAGCTTACTTCACTTCTGCAACAATAATTATTGCTGTACCTACAGGAATTAAAATTTTTAGTTGATTAGCAACTCTTCATGGGACACAATTAAACTATTCTCCTGCTATTTTATGAACTTTAGGATTTGTTTTTTTATTCACAGTAGGAGGATTAACAGGTGTAGTTTTAGCTAATTCATCTGTAGATATTATTTTACATGATACATATTATGTTGTTGCTCATTTCCATTATGTTCTTTCTATAGGAGCAGTATTTGCAATTATAGCTGGATTTATTCATTGATACCCTCTATTTACAGGATTATCTTTAAACCCTAAGTGATTAAAAAGTCAATTTATTATTATATTTATTGGAGTAAATTTAACATTTTTTCCTCAACATTTTTTAGGATTAGCTGGAATACCTCGACGATATTCAGATTATCCTGACGCATATACAACTTGAAATGTAGTATCAACAATTGGTTCATCAATTTCTTTACTAGGTATTTTATTTTTTCTTGTAATTATTTGAGATAGTATAATTTCTCAACGACAAATTATTTATTCTAATCAATTAAATTCTTCTATTGAATGATACCAAAATGCTCCTCCTGCAGAACATAGTTACTCTGAATTGCCTTTATTAACTAATTTCTAATATGGCAGATTAGTGCAATGGATTTAAGCTCCATATATAAAGTATTTTACTTTTATTAGAAATGTCAACTTGATCAAATCTAGGTCTTCAAGATAGTGCCTCACCACTTATAGAACAATTAACTTTTTTTCATGATCATACTTTATTAATTTTAGTAATAATTACTATTTTAGTAGGGTACCTTATACTTATATTATTTTTTAATAAATATACTAACCGATACCTACTTCATGGACAAACAATTGAAATTATTTGAACAATTTTACCTGCTGTAATTCTGTTATTTATTGCTTTACCTTCTTTACGATTATTATATTTACTTGACGAAATTAATGAACCTTCAATTACTCTAAAATCAATTGGTCACCAATGATACTGAAGTTATGAATATTCTGATTTTTTAACAGCAGAATTTGATTCATATATAATTCCTTCTAATGAATTACAACCCGAAAATTTCCGCTTATTAGACGTTGATAATCGAATTATTTTACCAATAAATTCCCAAATTCGAATTTTAGTAACTGCCGCTGATGTAATCCATTCATGAACAGTACCAGCACTAGGTGTAAAGGTTGATGGAACCCCTGGTCGTTTAAATCAAACTAGTTTTTTATTAAATCGACCAGGTTTATTTTATGGTCAATGTTCTGAAATCTGTGGAGCTAATCATAGTTTTATACCAATTGTAATCGAAAGTGTACCAACTAAATATTTTATTAAATGAATTTCTAGTAATATAAACTAATCATTAGATGACTGAAAGCAAGTACTGGTCTCTTAAACCATTCAATAGTAAATTAGCACTTACTTCTAATGGAAAAAAATTAGTTAAAATCATAACATTAGTATGTCAAACTGAAATTATTAAAATTTAATATTTTTTAATTCCTCAAATAGCCCCTATTGGTTGATTAAGTTTATTTATTATTTTTTCTATTGCTTTTATGATATTTAGAATAATAAATTATTACTCAATTTTGCCTAATTCACCTAAATCTAGTTCTTCAGAAACAAGTTCTTCAACTTCTATAAAGTGAAAATGATAACTAATTTATTTTCAGTATTCGACCCTTCTTCAAGTATTTTTAATCTTTCATTAAATTGATTAAGTTCATTTATTGGTTTATTAATAATTCCTCCTATTTTTTGATTATTACCTTCTCGATTCCATATTTTTTGAAATAGTATTTTATTAACTTTACATAAGGAATTCAAAACTTTATTAGGTCCAACAGGCCACAATGGATCATCATTTATTTTTATTTCATTATTTTCAATAATTTTATTTAATAATTTTATAGGATTATTTCCATATATTTTTACAAGTACAAGTCATTTAACTTTAACCCTAACATTAGCATTACCTCTTTGATTATGTTTCATAATTTATGGTTGAATTAATCATACTCAACATATATTCACACATTTAGTCCCTCAAGGTACACCTTCAGTTTTAATACCTTTTATAGTATGTATTGAAACTATTAGTAATATTATTCGACCAGGAACTTTAGCTGTTCGATTAGCTGCTAATATAATTGCTGGACATTTATTATTAACATTATTAGGTAATACAGGACCTTCTCTTTCTTATGCAATTGTTTCTTTACTTTTAATTGGTCAAATTGCTTTATTAGTTCTTGAATCTGCAGTAGCTATTATTCAATCATATGTATTTGCTGTTTTAAGAACATTATACTCTAGTGAAGTTAACTAATAAATAATGACAACACATTCTAATCACCCATTCCATTTAGTAGATTATAGCCCATGACCTTTAACAGGAGCCATTGGAGCTATAACAACTGTTGCTGGTATAGTTAAATGATTCCATCAATATGATATTTCATTATTTGCTTTAGGAAATGTAATTACTATTTTAACTGTTTATCAATGGTGACGAGATGTATCTCGTGAAGGTACCTTCCAAGGACTTCATACTTATGCAGTAACAACTGGTTTACGTTGAGGTATAATTCTTTTCATTGTTTCTGAAATTTTATTTTTTGTTTCATTTTTTTGAGCTTTTTTTCATAGAAGTTTATCTCCTTCTATTGAATTAGGTGCTTCATGACCTCCTATAGGAATTGTTCCTTTTAATCCTTTCCAAATTCCGTTATTAAATACAGTAATTTTATTAACTTCAGGAGTAACTGTTACATGAGCTCACCATAGTCTTATAGAAAATAATCATACTCAAACTACTCAAGGATTATTTTTCACTGTTCTTTTAGGAGTTTATTTTACTATATTACAAGCCTATGAATATATTGAAGCTCCTTTCACAATTGCTGACTCAGTTTATGGATCTACTTTTTATATAGCTACAGGTTTCCATGGAGTTCATGTATTAATTGGGACAACATTTTTATTAGTATGTTTATTACGACACTTAAATAATCATTTTTCAAAAAATCATCACTTTGGATTCGAAGCTGCAGCTTGATATTGACATTTTGTTGATATTGTCTGATTATTCCTTTATGTTTCAATCTACTGATGAGGAGGTTAAATTAATATATCCCTATAGTATAAAAGTATATATGACTTCCAATCATAAGGTCTATAAATTATAGTGAGGATAATTTTTTCTATTATTACTATTACATCAATTATTTTCACAATTTCTCTTATTGTTATAATCCTTGCTTCAATTTTATCAAAAAAATCTTTATCGGACCGAGAAAAAAGTTCCCCTTTTGAATGTGGATTTGACCCTAAATCTTCTTCTCGACTACCTTTTTCACTTCGATTTTTTTTAATTGCAATTATTTTCTTAATTTTTGATGTAGAAATTGCATTAATTTTACCAATAATTTTAATTATTAATTTTTCAAACATTATAATATGATCAATTACAGCAATTGTATTTATTTTTATTCTTTTATTCGGGCTTTATCATGAATGATCTCAAGGAATATTAAATTGATCAGATTAACTAGGGTTGTAGTTAATTATAACATTTGATTTGCATTCAAAAAGTATTGAATTTCAATCTACCTTAAAAGAATATGAAGCGATAAATTGCAATTAGTTTCGACCTAATCTTAGGTAAATCTACCCTTATTCTTTAATTGAAGCCAAAATAGAGGCCTATCACTGTTAATGATATAATTGAGGTTAACCTCCAATTAAGGAAGTACGAGGTTCAAGTAAAAGCTGCTAACTTTTTTCTTTTAATGGTTAAACTCCATTTTTACTTCTATTTTATTTATATAGTTTAAATAAAACATTACATTTTCATTGTAAATATAAAATAATTATTTTTATAAATTACTAAAAAAAATTCACAATACCTAAAGATTAATTAATCTCCCCAACATCTTCAGCGTCACACTCTATATAAGCTATTTAGGT
>CATOAR010000008.1:0-32909 GCA_951394025.1 Heteromyza rotundicornis | reverse complement strand
TTCCTCCCCTAAACTGAGATCAAGTTCGAGAATCAGCCCAATCGGACTAAAACTAGGGGAGCTCTAATACAAAACGACAAAAAAGAAAACTTTCCAAGTCTTTATAAATTTAAATTTAATTTAATTTATAAATGAACTTTTGACATGGTCCGAGATTCCGATATCTAAGTCAAAATAAGATCTTGAGAAAACAATTTTTTTTTGGGATTTTATAAGTAGTTTTTAGAATTTGATTTTGAAAATATTCCGCGACTCCAAAACCACTTATAAATGGGAGAAACTGGGGTTCTAGAGCAACAATTTTTTATATTCGAGAGTACTTTTAAATTTATCACATTGTGGGTATTTCAGCTTCCGCATAGCCGAAGATTTCACTCTCTGGTTTCTGTCGCTTTTTTTTTACCCTTTTTTATACCCTACACTTCATGGGGAATGGGTATATTCACTTTGGTCTTATGTTTGTAACCCCAAGAAGGAGTCATTTCCGGTATTGAAAACTATATACGAACCCACCTACCAAATTTCAACATTATAGCTTTACGGAATCGGTGTTATGCCATATTTAAGAAAATTGTATTTATACATTTGATAGAGCCCTAGCTTATGCGGAAGTGCATGAAAAAGATAGCCGCAGATAACTTTTTGGATATGGTTTAAGGCCAAAAGAAGATGTATTCCGCCTTGCGGATACAAATATGAGAAAAAAGTTCAAATTGTGTCCAGTGTAGTATTCAGTCTATTCTTAATTAGAGTTAACTAGAGTATGTCCTTAAAAAAAAAAGATAATATTCATTTTAAAGTTGATTGGTTTTTGTTGTCAACGTCATGGCTTAGATTCTAATTCATTTTATGACATCTATCATCAGAATTTAGAAACAGCATCTTGAAAGATAACTTTTATTTCAGCTTATTAATAATGGAAGGAAAATATAACGATACAACATGAATCACTTCAAAGCAATAATAATTTCATAATTTGATATTACAATGCTCATCAGCAGCCGAAAGCGACAATTATTTTAAAACGATTTCATATTGACAATGAACAGTCCTACTTGTTAAAAAAAACCACTGCATCGCACCACCGCCAACTGATGCTCAGTATACATATGAAGATAGTCAAGTTGTTGCTTAATAATTTCAAACTTACAACAAAGGAGGATACGACAGAGAGTGCAACAGCAGATAATAACCTACTGCGGTAATGTGAGCAGCACAACCCAATAACCAATACAAAAACACAAAATTTCAAATAAACACTGGCGGCGACATAATACTAACGAATGCGACTATCATATAAACATATAAAAACAAAACCAAATACATATACATATACGGATTTTGGCTGATGCACTGTATCCACAAATGACCACGGACATTCATCTGCAATATCAACAGCAGCAACAGCACCATCATCAATATCATCACCAACAGCAATTTCGCTCACTCCTTAAAATGGAACCAGATTTCTGGCAACAAGCGCGGGGTCCTTTTGGACTGCATGCTGCAGCGGCATTAGCAACGAATCAACTGCAGCATCAACAACAACATCAGATACAACATATCCAGCAACAGCAGCATCACATAACCCATCAACATGAACAGCATCAACAACATCAACCACATCAGCACCACAGTAATCAGCAGCAACAACAACAGGGACAACGACAGCAGGAGCCAAATCATCATATGATTTTTAATGCGGCTGCTGCAGCAGCTGCCGCGGCACGTCTTAGTGGTGTCGTAAAGAGTCATGAGGTGATGCAAGCAACATCGAGCAGTAGCAATGCTAACGCAGATGCTACTAATGAGGGTAGAAACAATAACAACAGCAGCATTGTTGACGAGCACGGCATTATTGCGAAGCGAGAACCACAGACCACAAGCAATCAACCACAACAACAAAAATATCAGATGCAGCAAAATGGGCCCAGTCAATGTGGTGAGGGTGGTGGTGGAGACGATGGCAGCAACACAATTGATACCTTACACCAACAACTTCAACAGCAACTACAACAACAATTACAGCAACATCAACAAAATTGCAATAGTGACAATGGCACAAATACAGAAAATTGCAATGTCACTTACAATAATACAATCAAGCAGCAGCAACCACTTGCAATGTCCAATAACAGTGACGTACATCACCATCATCAGCAGCACCACCAACAACAGCTGCAGCAACATCACCAACACCAGCTTGTCAGTGCGTCTGCTATTGTTGCAAGCAGCAACAGCGGGGAAACTGCAATACAAACGCCTCTGGAACCTCAACCACAACAAAATGTTGGTCCCAGAAGTCCTCTTCCGCTGCAAATGAGCACCGCTATGGCACATCCACATTCGCCACAGCAATCGTTGACACCATCCTGTGGTAGTTCAACGCCGGATATCAAATACAACAGCGAAAAGTTGACCAACGAAATACAGGTGAGTGCACATATTAATTTTGTGCGCGAAATCTTCTTAGTTATAGTCAAATGTCTCTCTCATACCGTTTTCCCGTAGGGACGTGTAAGCCAACATTTTTACTTTAAGTATGTATTTCCATTCATGTTCGAATATTATCATTTAAAGCTATAATTGCACGGATATAATTTCGATATACATAGCTAAGTATTATATTAGAAGCGACATTGGTCGTATTTGATAAGGCAAACCAAGGCCGTATTTAGGGGGAACAACAAAAGTGAGCATCTAATAAAAATACACCCATATTGAAAATCGCCCAAATGATACTAACAAAATGAGAAATGTGCTTATTTAAACATTATCACTTATATTTTCCAAAAACTTTTAAAGATTTCAACAACTTTTAAAGACAACAAGGCCGTGGCCTTGTTGTAGCGTTACAACATTTAAAATATTTATCCATTTTAAAGTTCCCACTGGCGATTTTTTTCTAATAACATTGGACACATCTTAAACACCCCCCACCCCTCCCGAAGAATAATCTTGGTTACGGCCTTGTGTAATGAAAAAACTTCGAAATGATATGCTAGCCAACAGCGCCAAGAAAAATTTCTTTATACTCTCTTTAATGATGCACCAATGCGCAATGGTTTTGGTTACTACATGTACTCCTAACACACCTTGATCTACTCGACTATAATTAGGATAACAAAGGAGAAAAAAACAAGCACTTCGGTTGGTTTTAAGTTTCGTTTTTTTTGCAGTTTATAGCCACGGACAATCACCAAAAAAAATAGTGCAGAGAGCTCCAATTGGACGGACGTTTTTCCAATGTATATACCTCAGCCAACCACGAGTAAACATTTTTGTGAAGAGCAATACGTAAAACAAAACGGTCAAACAGAAAAAATAAAACAACCTGATGGTAAAAGCAAGTAGTAACTTAAGAAACGGTGGGTAGCTTTCCGGTGGCGAATAGCTACTGTGTTTGGCGTTCTAATTCCACAAAGGACCTTAGAATAATGAACCGTATTACACAGGTCGACATATTTATATAATGTCGTATAGAATGTTCCGTTCTAAGGACTATGTTTTTCGCCATCACGTTGGGTTCGTTTATTGTGTTCAGAATAGCTCATCACATTATATAGAATTGTTTGTCCGTCCGGATGTCCGGATGTCTGTCCTCACCTTCCAGAGGACTCCAGCGGACCTAGAGAGCTGAAATTTTCCACATATGTCCAATGATCCATGGCTTGAGACTCTCGAATTGTATTTTTATACCCTACACCTCATGAGGGTATATTCACTTTGGTCCGATGTTTGTAACACCAAGAAGGAGACGTGTCCGGTATATACATTCTGGAAACTATATACATCCTATTTAGACCCTAGAAGGAGTTGGTATTGAAAATGGGCGGAATCTGACACGCCAACCTCCCATATAAGTGAAAATCCTATTTCTCGTATTTTTTAGGCCCAACAAAGCGGGTCGGGCCCAGCTAGTCTTTAATAAATGTATATTTTGTACGGAGGCACCTCTAAGGGGTGGAGATAAGGGGCTAAGTATATTCCGCAAAAATGCTGAGGGAGGAAACATAATGGGGGTCGGTCATATGACCTAACCCTCTAGCAGCAACACACCCATTTCTACTAACTTTTACCTTGATGCGGCTCGATTTACCTTTATCGCACTCCCGAAATTTGTTGGCTCACGCATTTTTTATCTAACCTCAAAAAATTAGGGGGTGACTCGTATCAAAATCGAAAATTCGAGCATGTCTAATACACTGAGAGGAAAATGTTTTAAAATTTAACGATTTCGTTTTTAAAATAGAGCTTTGTACAGATTTGTTCAATTTTAAAACACGTGTGCTGAAAACAAAATTTAAAACGCAAATGTTCAATTTTAAAACATTTTTTTCAAAATGATTTTTGTTTTTTTTTGTTGTTTATTTATATTTAGTTAACTTTTTATTTTCTCAAATTCGAGACCGGGATTCGAACCCACGCCTACGGAGTTTGGATGGCGCGCTAAACGCTCAACAGGCTGGTCTACTGTTAACATTATTTAACAGAGTCTAAATGTAATATATATACATATGTTGTACTAAAAGCATACTTTGAATTTTTTTAAAAAACACCCTAAAACTATGCTTTGATTTTTTGAAATATACTGTGATTTTTTGAAATAGTAAAGAAAAACAGTATTATCAATTTCAAACTACTAACGAAAGAGCAAGACGATTGAAATTGAAAGCATTTGTTTTAAAAATGAGAACATAAATGTACTGCAAAAAAAACTATGTTTTAAAATGCAAATTAAAAAAAAAAAGTTTAATTTTAATTTAAAACATGTTTTTCTTTCAGTGTATACACTCAGAAAACAAAGACTTTGAATTCACTTCAAAGTCAGTACAAGGCACTTTTAATTTAAAAATTTGTATGTATGATTCCGAGCTTACACTTTGAATTATTTATTATTAAAGTAAACACTTTGAATTTTAAAGTGAATACTTTAAAATTTAATGAAGCGAACACAAGAAAATTTTAGGGAATTTATATTTTTGTGACTATTTTTAGTAAATTTCCATTTCTACTTTTTATTTAATTTGATTGATATTTCAATGGTATATTTGTTGATTGTTATTTTATATTAGGGCAATTCACGAGTTGGTCTTGCAGAAGAGCAGACTCAAAGAATTTTTTCGACAAACATATATTCGTTTGCTACTTCGTTTGCGACCAACGTTGAATAAACGAAATAAAATAGACTCAGACAGGATTCGAATGCGGGACGTAAGGTTTAAAAGTTCCGCACATACACGCTGCGCCACTGAGCTTCTTTCGTTCTGGTCGATAAGAACAAAGCTTATATCGAATTCGGTTTTAACCAGGGACCGAAAATAACGGTAATTTTCAAAATTGAAAACAAAAAAAAGCAATTTGAAAGAATTGGTCAGGGGGTCATATAAAGACTGCATTATGAATTTCATATCCATATCTCACTTAATAAAGAAAGCTTAAAAAACCGGCTTAAAAAAATAGAACTCAAAAATAACCGTTATATTCTGCTTAAAAAATAAACGGCAAAAATAAACGTTGTTTCAATACTGCCGCCACATTTTTGCACTATCCTTGTTGAAACTGGGTATACACTGCACGAAGTAATGATAAGACCAACATCAAAATGTTAAAAATCTTTTATTGTATTACTGATACAGGGTATATTTATTGCCAAATATTAAGTTGTACTAACAATTAAACAAATTAACTTAAAGAAGACTAAATTCATGCACTCAAATATTTTTGATAAATAAATAAAAATCATTTCATACAAACAAATGATAAGACCAAACAATAAAAATTTCGGAAATATTATAAATACTATTTTTGTTTAATTGTTTGTAGTTAGTATATGAACCCTTTTTAATTATAGCATGTTGAAGTTCTTTTGAGTTTAGGTGTTGAAACGACTGCAGACGAGTGGAGATAATCATCCAAGGCAACAAAACGGTTCTTGAGTACATACCTGTTTTGGGCTGTTTTGGGCCCGCTTGCAGCCCCGGTCTAAGCCCCATTGGGAACATGTGGGCAATATTATCCAAGTGGATTTTCAAGAATGGGAGACAATTTGACAATGTAAAATGCCTTAAAATTGCCTTTACTGCTGAATGGAACAAAATTGATGAAAATTGTATTAAGTCTTTAATTAACTCAATGCCACGGTGTCTTCAACATGCTATAATGAAAAAGGGTTCATATACTAACTACTAACAATTAAACAAAAATAATATTTATAATATTTCCGAAATTTTTATAGTTTGGTCTTATCAATTGTTCGTATGAAATGATTTTTATTTATTTATCAAAAATATTTGAGTGCATGAATTTAGTCTTCTTTAAGTTAATTTAATTAATTGGCAATAAATATGCCCTGTATCAGTAATACAATAAAAGATTTTTAACATTTTGATGTTGGTCTTATCATTACTTCGTGCAGTGTATAGGGGTTTTCGGGGTCGCTGATCTCAAATTTTTTGTAAAAATTGTAAAATTCAAGATGGCGGATCCAATATAGCGACAAAAAAACCAAATGCTCACATATTTCAATGAAACTGGGTATATGAGGTATTCGGGGTCGCTAAATAGCAAAATGTTTACATATTTTTGTCAAGATTTAAGATTTTAACTTTGAGTATTTAAATTTTAGCAGTTGGAAAGTTTTTAAAAACATTTTAAAAACAATTAATATCTGAGGATCCTAGTGACATTCATAACTCCAAACTCCCGAGTTTAGAGATGTGTCTCTATTGCAGGGAATAAGCGATATGAAAAAGCTTTTTGTTTCAACTCAGCACAGCTACATGAAGCTGTTATTGTGAATCAGCTATAATTTACTCTGTTTACAAAAAAGAATTGTTAAAAATGATCACCAATTAAGTCGTCAGGAATCAGAACTATTTATTTGCACCAATAAAAATTTTAACAAAAAATCGTGCTAAAATTCATATAAAATACTCAAAGTTCAAATCTTAAATCGGGACAAAAATATGTGAACGTTATGCTATTTTGACCGCCATCTTGAATTTCAAAATTTTGACAAAAAATTTAGGTTCGCGACCCCGAAAACCTCCATATTCCCAGTGCAAAAATGTGGCGGCAGTGTTGAAACAACGTTTATTTTTGCCGTTTATTTTTTAAGCAGAATATAACGATTATTTCCTGCCGAAAAAATAAAAAGCAGAAAATAATAAGTCAAATTCAACGTTTATCGATAAACGTCATAACCGTTACGGTCCCTGGTTTTAACAATATAAACGTTTATAAAAAATTAGTTAATAATTTGCAGCAATTTAAGTTTCCAATAAAAGTAAAATGCAATTCTTTTAATTATTTAAAGTTTTGCAATTTTATTTGTTTTTTGCGGCGGAACGATTTAATTTGGAGCAAATGTTTTTTTGGTTGTCTTTTCGTTTAAGTTTGTATTCAAAAGTAAAATATTTGAGGCCAACGTTCTTTAAAAATATTAGTTCTTTGCGTGCAGAAGTATAAATGCATGTTTTAATTGGATATTTGTGCATCACAACCACAAAAAAAAAACCTATACGTTTTCTGTGTAGCATATTTGCTAGTCCGTAGGAAATAAAAATCTGTATATTTTGTTGTTGTGTTGCAAAAATTTCCAATAAATATTTGTATTTGCACTTCTGCAAGACCATTTACACCAACTCGTGAATTGCCCTATTAAATTTCGAAATAAAGAGTTCTGATAAATTTTTGTTTATTTACTTGGTCTGTCGAGATTTGAACCCAGGCCATATTTGGGTTAGTGTCCAACCGAAAATACATTCAGAAAAATAAAATACTGGTTCAGTCACATACGATTTTAGTTGAAATATCTGAGTGTATTTGGGAAAATATTTGTCTAATCTGACCGTTGCTTTAGTAAGTGAATTACATAATCATTCATCATAAACATTTATTTATTAAGTAAATTAATATTTAAAATAATCAATAACCCGTCAAAATTGTAACGTTTTGATACTCTATACTCAAACGGAACATTTCTAATAGGTTTTTTTAACGCAGAAAAGATGGCGTTCCAGGGATGAGTTTCTCGATGCAATTGTATTTTTTCAATACAATTTAATTTAAAAAAGTTCGTAAGTACTATAGAGACATTCTCAATACAATAATTCAATTAATATTTGTCCAGGACTGTTTGTCTTTCTGTATGTAATTCTGTCTGTCTGTTTGTATCTCTGTCCCTAACGATAACCGATTCAAAATGAACAACTCAACTTAAAAATTATTATTTAGTTGTTAAGTTGTATTTTTCGGATTCTAAAACGCTTTTTAAATTAATAAACTTTTTTTTTTGTACCCTAACCCGATTTTAAAAACATTGAGGCTTTACCAGTACCCCTATAAATCCATATCTTTTCTGATAATTTGACTGTTTGGTCCTCTCCCATAAAGAAACAAACTTCGGGGGTGCACTTGTTCAATTTTGAAAAATCGAAAAATAAGAACCACTCTACTAAACCTGTCCATTTGTACTGACAAAACTCAGGAATATGGCAAAAGACAGCGTGAACTTTTTGAGTGACGGGGATATCAATATCTAAAAATACCTTTTTAAAAATGTTTGTTACATTTGAAAAATAAATTTTAAACAACATAAATGTAAAACAAATAAAACGTTATTTGGCGTGTTAAAAAAAGCTTTGGACCGCCCACTTTTTTTTTTTTTTTACATTTTCGAAAAACTTGTCGAACTGTGTCCTTTTCTTTTTGATTTTTTTTGTTAGAAATCATCCAAAAAAAATTAGATTCGAATTAAAAAAATCGAGATTTTCGGTTTAGCCGAAAGCCGTTTTTTAGCGGGGGTCATCGGCGTCGGCTTGCCGACCGGCTTAGTCGCATCGGCTGACACCTCTGGGTGGGATTAAGTTTAATATCGAATAGTTGTCATTTCCATCAAGTATAGGTTTAGGAATAAAATAAAAAAAAATGGATGCATTACTTTTTTGGACAGACTTTTTGTGTATGAAATACTCCCACTAAGTAAAAAATCTAAAAAGGTTTTGTGATATCTTCTTTAATATAGGCGTGCGGAGTTTCAAAACACAGAATTCTTATAATTTTCCACATTTTCCATTTTCAATGAAATGTTAAAAAAAACGCCAAAATTCTACAAAAAACTAGAAACAAATCAATTAATGGAAAATTTTCAAGGAAGTAAGGAGAAAAAATAATAAAAAAGCGAACGGGATACTAAAATTTGGTTCGTGTTGTATCGACAAAACTGTAAAAAAATTTTTTAGAAAGGTTTATTAATAGTTTAAAAAAAGTAACCCAGCGATTTTTTTCTAAAAATGCAGCTAAAGGTATGTAGAATAAAAAAGTTACATAATTTTTTTTTCTATTTTTATATGCTTTTCACAAAACCTAAAATATTTACAAAATTCACAAAAAAAATAATTAAATAAAAAACTTTGTAGAAAGGAATTAGAAAAAAAAATTACAAGTTAAATTTCTTTAAAAGCTGGGATTTAGTCCCAGCTATTGGAATAACCACAATTTGGTAACACTTTCTTGTTTGCTTTGTTAACAATATTCTTAGTATCGTTAGTTCTAAAAACACGATTTGTCAAAGTGAAAAAATTCTGAAAGAGTGCCTAATTTAAATATTGTTTTGATTATGTGCATTAATTTTATAAAAAGTAAGTAGTTTAAGTTCATGCGAATCGTTATCGACTGATGAATCGGGGAACGAAAAAGAATATTTTAATCATATTTGTACACTGAAAGAAAAATTTAGTGCATTGGTTTTTAAAATAGAGCTTAAAACAAATTTGTTTAGTTTTAAAACACGTGCGTTCAAAACAAATTTTAAAATGCAGTCATTCAATTTTAAAACTTTGTGCTTAAAACCAATTTGAAAGCAAATTTATCAAATTTTAAAACAATTTCATTCAACTTTGAAATTTTTGTTTTCAATTTAAAAAAGAATTTTTCAAATTGAACGAGTTTGTTTTAAAATTATATTTTAGTACATTGCTTTAAAATTGAAAAACTACGTTTTAAAATTTGTTTTTATCTCACGTGCTTTGAAATTGAACAAACCTGTACAAAGCTCTATTTTAAAAACGAAATCGTTCAATTTTAAAACATTTTCCTCTCAGTGTAAGCTTATGCAGATGTACTCAATCAAATTTAGTAAAATTTGTTTATGAAATGAATATTTTAAGTTTCAATGTTTTTGTTGATCAGGATTATATGAGGTGGGCGTAAAAGCGGTTCGATCACGCCCATTTTTTGTACGTGAAAATATACACTTGGCTACAAAAATTTAATCAGATTGTTTGAGAATTTCTTCTGTTTTTTGCGCTTTGATAACCAGGGTTTTAAGGGAGGTGGGTGAAAAAATAATCTGACAACGCCCATTTTTCACACATAAGTTTCTTTCGGTTCAAAAACCAAATGTGTGAAATTTCATTGAGATTGGAGCTTTTTTGGCTACGTCTTATATGAACTAGCTAATAGGACTTTCAATGAAAATAACCAGGATCCCGGGATCCGGGCTAATTTTTAGTCCCGAAAGTCCCGGGATTTTGGAAAAAATATACCGAGATTTTCGGGACTAAAAATGAACCATTTTAAATAAATTAGTTCATAAAAAAAGTTTAATACAAGAAAAAAACAACTTTTCATCGCTCATAAAATATAAAAAAATCGTATAAGTAGAAAAATAGTTTAAAAAACCAAAAAAATTAGTTAAAAACTCAAAACTTAAAAGTTTTTAATTTATTGAAAAAAAAACGAATAAAATTGTTTGTGCTTGAAATTTTTTCTTTAAGAAAAAATTAATTTATATTTATTTCAGAAGAAAATTTGTATTTTCAGTTTTAGCGAACTCACAAAAATTAATTACTTAATAAAAATAATTAAGTAAAACTGAAAACTGATACAAAAGTAATTTCACAAACATTACTTAAGCATATTTGGAATTGAATTGTGTGTTTCCTAAAGAAACGGAAACTCAAATACTGGAAATGAATAAATTCATTAATTTCTACCTTTAACAAATTGTATGTTTGGCAGCGTGGCTTTGGATTAAGGCATTCAATCCCGGGATCCCGAATCCCGAAATCCCTGGATCCCGGACGTTTTCTCAATCCCGGAAACCCGGGATTTTGAGTCCTGAATCCTGGGATTCAAAAAATGCATTTTTATGCATTGTTTAAGATATTTTTGACGTTTTTCCACAAAAATACTTTTGTGCATTTACTTTCAATCTAATTGGTAAATTTAAAAAACCCACTTTTGTAAATTTAGTGCTAAAAACACAAAAAAATTGTCAAAATTTTTGTCAATAACGGTTAACAAACAATTTTTATCGATCTGAATCAAAGTTTTTCAATTTAAACCATTTTTTTTACAAAAAAGATATATGTTAAAATTATTTTGTTGACCGTATATTGAAAACTTTACGAATTGGATAAATGGATTTGTGTGGGTTTTACTTTTGAATGGACACCAATTTCAATAGTTTTAAACAACAATTCGTGTATCTGTTCCCGCTATAATACTAAAACTACTGAAAATAAGTTTTTCGTGTGTAGCATGAAATGGAGCTGGCAGAATTTTATGATTATAATCGGATTCAGGTGGCAAAAAAAATGACTTGTTCGATCAATGTAATTTAAAAAGAATTACTTTTTGTTCCACTATATTTATTTTAAATATTATTTGTTTTGTTTAATGTAATATTTAATAAATATTATTTCTTTGTCGAATTAAAATGAAATTAAACTTAAAATATTGTTGCAACAATTTTTTCTTTAATTTTATATTAATTATTGTATTTAATTGGAAAATCCCGAAAATCCCGAGCAAATCCCGGGATCCCGGGATTGTAATTTCGAATCCCGAAATCCCGGGATTTTCAAAAACACTTCGGGATTGAATGCCTTACTTTGGATACCGAACAAAATATTTACCAATTCCAAATCAGTTGCAAAATTTAATTTGTTCTATCGTCAGGATTGCAACATAATTTGGTAAGTGTTTTATGAATTACATTTGCTTGAGAATCACTGTTTTTATAATTATAAGGCCCTCGATAGATTCCATAAATTGTATTTTTGAGCATTGCTAGGATCAAACTAAAAAATCTGCACAAAAAAATGCTTATTAAATAAATATGTTCAATAGAATGGTTCATATTTTTCGATTTTTCGAAATTGAACAAGTGCACCCCGGTAGTTTGTTCCTTGGGTCATGATTCCACTCAATTTTTGAAAAAATCTTTTCAAATCTCGGTAAGTAAACAAAAATTTAGCCCATTTCTTTATTTCGTAAATAAAATAAAACATAAAAAATTATTTAGAGTAAAAAATATTAATTTAACATGAAAACCTTTCTAAAAATAGACCTTTCTAATAATCTTTTTTTATGTTTTCTAATCATTTTTTTACAAAAGCATATAAAAAACATTTAAACTATACTCAATTGAATGCCTGCACTCACAAATTACCCTGTAACGTTAAGTGTGTGAAAAAATGGGGGAAAACGTGTTTTCACTGTATTCTTATCACTTCTACAGCTAGCTGTAGTAAGCTAATTCAATAACGTAAACACGGTTAGAAAATACGCCAAAATCTATTTATTTTCTACTTTTTAGTCGGTTAAAGGGTTATATTTAAAAAAATTTTTTTTACTCTATTTTATTTTTATCGTTTAAAGCATACACAATTTATTAGATTATTAAATAATAATAATGAAACGAATGAAGTTTGTCTAAGAACAAATATCACAGGCCATTCTAAATACAATGGCGTTCTCAGTTTTTCGACATTTTGAGAATTTTGAGAAATGGAAAATACGATGTAAACATCCTGACGATGTAAACCTCACGTGATGGTTGAGAACGCCATTGAGTTTAGAATGGTCCCCTCATACATAAAAATAGAATACTTCGAAATATATCGGCCTGTGTATCTAATTGTTTTGTGAAATAATATTTAAATTAAATGTCAATATCAGATCAAAATAGTATAAATTCTTAATTTTTGCATTTTTTTATATTCAATAATAAAAAAAATTTTTTGTTTTAACTAATGCTAGTTAATCAAAGAAATTTAAAATAACTAAATGAAAAATAAACTTTTTTGATTTTCTAATTTATTTACTTTGTTTACATTGTTTGAACCTTAAATACTTTATGTACATTCTTATGCAATTTTAAATATTTATTTTATTATTGCACTCAGAAAAAAATACTATTTAATTTGGTCAATAGGATACATTACTCTTGAAATAATAGTATAAACTAGTTGAATTAATAGGAAAAACTAATTATAATTTGTATTTAATCATTTTTCCTATTAATTCAACTATTTTCTACTATTATTTCAATGGTAAGAGCATCCTATTGACCAGATTTAATAGTATTTAATAGGAGTTTTTTCTGAGTGTGGGAATAATTTTTTCTGTTGCTACAAATCAAATAAAAAGAAAAGATTTTTTACTCTATTTTATTTTTATCGTTTAAAGCATACACAATTTATTAGATTATTAAATAATAATAATGAAACGAATGAAGTTTGTCTAAGAACAAATATCACAGGCCATTCTAAATACAATGGCGTTCTCAGTTTTTCGACATTTTGAGAATTTTGAGAAATGGAAAATACGATGTAAACATCCTGACGATGTAAACCTCACGTGATGGTTGAGAACGCCATTGAGTTTAGAATGGTCCCCTCATACATAAAAATAGAATACTTCGAAATATATCGGCCTGTGTATCTAATTGTTTTGTGAAATAATATTTAAATTAAATGTCAATATCAGATCAAAATAGTATAAATTCTTAATTTTTGCATTTTTTTATATTCAATAATAAAAAAAATTTTTTGTTTTAACTAATGCTAGTTAATCAAAGAAATTTAAAATAACTAAATGAAAAATAAACTTTCATGGTAAGAAACTTCAATGGTAAGAGCATCCTATTGACCAGATTTAATAGTATTTAATAGGAGTTTTTTCTGAGTGTGGGAATAATTTTTTCTGTTGCTACAAATCAAATAAAAAGAAAAGATTTCTCGAAAAAAAGTTTTTTAAATTTTTTAATCCTTTTTTTTTATTTTTGAAAGGTAAATATCTTAATTTCCGGTATTAAGCTTTTTTAAAATTTTTACTCCAATGCGTACAGATTTCCGTTCGATTGCATTGACATAGTTTGTGCTTACGGGTTATTGCATTTTGCCTTCGACTCTTTTCTGCGTTTAGGTCGCTGAATTTTTGTTCTCTCTCTCTTTCTTTATTCACAGTGAACATGGATGTTAGATGGTGGGGAACTACCCATTTTGAGTGGAATTTCGAGCTATGTGTGCAGGAGGGTAATTTTTCCATTTCGATTCTCTGTTGTGAATATCTGTATTTTTTTACGTGGGCAACGCCACGGATGAATGCTAGTATTTTATATATATATATAGTTTTAAAATCTTCATAAATTTTTGTGAAAACAAAAAAAGTGATAGATTAGAATATTAGAATATTTGTCTCCGTAATTTCTGGTCGCCCTGTAATAGAGAATCGTTAATAAATAATACAGTGTTGGAAAAGAAACAAAACGAAACGCTATGAAACGTTTCCATAGTCATCTTTGGCAGAGAAAAAATACAAAAACATACACACTAAAACATCAAATAGTATAGTAAATATGAATTCAAGGGGAAATTATATTTAACATTAATGTATGTTTTAGTATTTTTTTTCTACCAACGATGACAATGGAAACGTTTTATTAATTTTATGTGACTTTTAAATTTTGTATATAAAATGTCTCGTATGTTGGGTCAATATGAAAAAAAAAAAGTAAGTTACAGTCGGGTAAGCCGATTTATATATACCCTACACCAGACTTGGGAAATTGAGCGACCATTACCATTACTATTACCATTACAGGTAATGAAATTTTATTTCATTATCATTACCATTACTGCAATGATAATTGTAATGGTAATGGTAATGAAGTAATGAAAATTTCATTGCAATGGTAATGAAATTACCATTATTTCATTGCGATAGTAATGATAATGAAGTAATGAAATTTCCATTACTTCATTACCTATCTGCCCCAATTGCGTTTTTGGCACTTTTTGGGCAAATCATGAAAAGTTTAATTGTAGCTATCACCAAGTGTGTCCATGGTCATTTTTTGGCTGAATCATGTCTGTTGGGACTAGGCCAGCTTCTGAGTGCGTCCTTGGACATTTTTTGGATGAATCATGTCTGTTGGGATTAGGACAGCTTCTGAGTGCGTCCTCGGACATTTTTTGGATGAATCACGTCAGGTGGGATTAGGCCAGCTTCTGAGTGCGTCCTTGGACATTTTTTGGGTGAATCATGTCAGTTGGGATTATAACAGCTTCTGAGTGCGTCCTTGGACATTTTTTGGGTGAATCACGTCAGTAGGGATTAGGCCAGCTTCTGAGTGCGTCCTTGGACATTTTTTGGGTGAATCATGTCTGTTGGGATTATAACAGCTTCTGAGTGCGTCCTTGGACATTTTTTGGGTGAATCACGTCAGTAGGGATTAGGCCAGCTTCTGAGTGCGTCCTTGGACATTTTTTGGGTGAATCATGTCAGTTGGGATTACAACAGCTTCTGAGTGCGTCCTTGGAAATTTTTTGGATGAATCATGTCAGTTAAATCCAAAATTTGGGATCCCTAGCTTTCCTCTAGCTCCTGCAATCATGTTGACAAAAAAAGATGACGGACAGACGGTCAGACGGACAGACGCTTAGGGCTTAATCAACTCAGGAGGTGACGCTGATCAAAAATATATATACTTTTCCATACCGGACACGTCTCCTTCTTGGTGATACAAACATCAGGCCAAAGTGAATATACCCATACCTCATGAGGGTATATATAAGTCGGCTTGCCGAATGAGGCTATATATATTCGGCAAGCCGACTTATATATACCCTACACCTACTGGGCCATATTGGTTTCGCCATCTTGAATTTTTAAATTTCGACATCAAATTCGAAATCAGCGACCCCGAAAACCCCACTATACAAAATTTCATACTGTTTTGATGAAATCTTAAATTACTGTAAAAACATGATTTTCACTTATATGGGAGGTAATAGTGGCAGTCGACCGATTCCGCCCATTTTCAATACCAACTCCTTCTAGGGCCTAAAAAGGATAAATTTAAATTTGGGATTCCTAGCTTTCATCTAGCTTTACAGCGTTCTTCTAGCTCTAGATCGTGTTTACAAGAAAAGAGGACGAACAGACGGATAGGGCTAAATCGACTCAGGAGGTGATGCTGATCACGAATATATATAGCATTTCCCTGTGGCGTTGCCCACGTAAAAAATACAGACATTCACAGAAGAGAAGCGAAATGGAAAATTTCCCCTCCTGCACACAGAGCACACAGAGAAATTCCCCGCATTATTTCTAATTTCCCACAATCTAACATCCCTGATCATGGTGAATAAAGAGAGAGAGAGAGAGCACAAAAACTCCATATAAAAAAGGAACTCTCCCTTTTCAGCGATCTATACGCAGAAGAGAGTGGAAAGCAACATACAATAATGTTCTGCAAGCACAGACTATGTCAATGAAAGATAAATTTTTGAAATAGAACTTAATACCGACAATTAAGGTATTTACCTTTCGAAAATAAAAAAAATATCCGATTCTCTTCCTTGGCACAAATAGGATGTTTTTAAAAAAAATTTTGAAAATCGGTTGGCTAGTTTTTGCTTTTACCCGTTACAACCAAATTGGTGTTTCAATTTTATAAATAGTAAAGATAAAGATAAAGATAAAGATAAAGATAAAGATAAAGATAAAGATAAAGATAAAGATAAAGATAAAGATAAAGATAAAGATAAAGATAAAGATAAAGATAAAGATAAAGATAAAGATAAAGATAAAGATAAGATAAAGATAAAGATAAAGATAAAGATAAGATAAAGATAAAGATAAAGATAAAGATAAAGATAAAGATAAAGATAAAGATAAAGATAAAGATAAAGATAAGATAAAGATAAAGATAAAGATAAAGATAAAGATAAAGATAAAGATAAAGATAAAGATAAAGATAAAGATAAAGTAAAGATAAAGATAAAGATAAAGATAAAGATAAGATAAAGATAAAGATAAAGATAAAGATAAAGATAAAGATAAAGATAAAGATAAAGATAAAGATAAAGATAAAGATAAAGATAAAGATAAAGATAAAGATAAAGATAAAGATAAAGATAAAGATAAAGATAAAGATAAAGATAAAGATAAAGATAAAGATAAAGATAAAGATAAAGATAAAGATAAAGATAAAGATAAAGATAAAGATAAAGATAAAGATAAAGATAAAGATAAAGATAAAGATAAAGATAAAGATAAAGATAAAGATAAAGATAAAGATAAAGATAAAGATAAAGATAAAGATAAAGATAAAGATAAAGATAAAGATAAAGATAAAGATAAAGATAAAGATAAAGATAAAGATAAAGATAAAGATAAAGATAAAGATAAAGATAAAGATAAAGATAAAGATAAAGATAAAGAAAGATAAAGATAAAGATAAGATAAAGATAAAGATAAAGATAAAGATAAGATAAGATAAAGATAAAGATAAAGATAAAGATAAAGATAAAGAAAGATAAAGATAAAGATAAAGATAAAGATAAAGATAAAGATAAAGATAAAGATAAAGATAAAGATAAAGATAAAGATAAGATAAGATAAAGATAAGATAAAGATAAAGATAAAGATAAAGATAAAGATAAAGATAAAGATAAAGATAAGATAAAGATAAAGATAAAGATAAAGATAAAGATAAGATAAGATAAAGATAAAGATAAAGATAAAGATAAAGATAAAGATAAAGATAAAGATAAAGATAAAGATAAAGATAAAGATAAAGATAAAGATAAAGATAAAGATAAAGATAAAGATAAAGATAAAGATAAAGATAAAGATAAAGATAAAGATAAAGATAAAGATAAAGATAAAGATAAAGATAAAGATAAAGATAAAGATAAAGATAAAGATAAAGATAAAGATAAAGATAAAGATAAAGATAAAGATAAAGATAAAGATAAAGATAAAGATAAAGATAAAGATAAAGATAAAGATAAAGATAAGATAAAGATAAAGATAAAGATAAAGATAAAGATAAAGATAAAGATAAGATAAAGATAAAGATAAAGATAAAGATAAAGATAAAGATAAAGATAAAGATAAAGATAAAGATAAAGATAAAGATAAAGATAAAGATAAAGATAAAGATAAAGATAAAGATAAAGATAAAGATAAAGATAAAGATAAAGATAAAGATAAAGATAAAGATAAAGATAAAGATAAAGATAAAGATAAAGATAAAGATAAAGATAAAGATAAAGATAAAGATAAAGATAAAGATAAAGATAAAGATAAAGATAAAGATAAAGATAAAGATAAAGATAAAGATAAAGATAAAGATAAAGATAAAGATAAAGATAAAGATAAAGATAAAGATAAAGATAAAGATAAAGATAAAGATAAAGATAAAGATAAAGATAAAGATAAAGATAAAGATAAAGATAAAGATAAAGATAAAGATAAAGATAAAGATAAAGATAAAGATAAAGATAAAGATAAAGATAAAGATAAAGATAAAGATAAAGATAAAGATAAAGATAAAGATAAAGATAAAGATAAAGATAAAGATAAAGATAAAGATAAAGATAAAGATAAAGATAAAGATAAAGATAAAGATAAAGATAAAGATAAAGATAAAGATAAAGATAAAGATAAAGATAAAGATAAAGATAAAGATAAAGATAAAGATAAAGATAAAGATAAAGATAAAGATAAAGATAAAGATAAAGATAAAGATAAAGATAAAGATAAAGATAAAGATAAGATAAAGATAAAGATAAAGATAAAGATAAAGATAAAGATAAAGATAAAGATAAAGATAAAGATAAAGATAAAGATAAAGATAAAGATAAAGATAAAGATAAAGATAAAGATAAAGATAAAGATAAAGATAAAGATAAAGATAAAGATAAAGATAAAGATAAAGATAAAGATAAAGATAAAGATAAAGATAAAGATAAAGATAAGATAAAGATAAAGATAAAGATAAAGATAAAGATAAAGATAAAGATAAGATAAAGATAAAGATAAAGATAAAGATAAAGATAAAGATAAAGATAAAGATAAAGATAAAGATAAAGATAAAGATAAAGATAAAGATAAAGATAAAGATAAAGATAAAGATAAAGATAAAGATAAAGATAAAGATAAAGATAAAGATAAAGATAAAGATAAAGATAAAGATAAAGATAAAGATAAAGATAAAGATAAAGATAAAGATAAAGATAAAGATAAAGATAAAGATAAAGATAAAGATAAAGATAAAGATAAAGATAAAGATAAAGATAAAGATAAAGATAAAGATAAAGATAAAGATAAAGATAAAGATAAAGATAAAGATAAAGATAAAGATAAAGATAAAGATAAAGATAAAGATAAAGATAAGATAAAGATAAAGATAAAGATAAAGATAAAGATAAAGATAAAGATAAAGATAAAGATAAAGATAAAGATAAAGATAAAGATAAAGATAAAGATAAAGATAAAGATAAAGATAAAGATAAAGATAAAGATAAAGATAAAGATAAAGATAAAGATAAAGATAAAGATAAAGATAAAGATAAAGATAAAGATAAAGATAAGATAAAGATAAAGATAAAGATAAAGATAAAGATAAAGATAAAGATAAAGATAAAGATAAAGATAAAGATAAAGATAAAGATAAAGATAAAGATAAAGATAAAGATAAAGATAAAGATAAAGATAAAGATAAAGATAAAGATAAAGATAAGATAAAGATAAAGATAAAGATAAAGATAAAGATAAAGATAAAGATAAAGATAAAGATAAAGATAAAGATAAAGATAAAGATAAAGATAAAGATAAGATAAAGATAAAGATAAAGATAAAGATAAAGATAAAGATAAAGATAAAGATAAAGATAAAGATAAAGATAAAGATAAAGATAAAGATAAAGATAAAGATAAAGATAAAGATAAAGATAAAGATAAAGATAAAGATAAAGATAAAGATAAAGATAAAGATAAAGATAAAGATAAAGATAAAGATAAAGATAAAGATAAAGATAAAGATAAAGATAAAGATAAAGATAAAGATAAAGATAAAGATAAAGATAAAGATAAAGATAAAGATAAAGATAAAGATAAAGATAAAGATAAAGATAAAGATAAAGATAAAGATAAAGATAAAGATAAAGATAAAGATAAAGATAAAGATAAAGATAAGATAAAGATAAAGATAAAGATAAAGATAAAGATAAAGATAAAGATAAAGATAAAGATAAAGATAAAGATAAAGATAAAGATAAAGATAAAGATAAAGATAAAGATAAAGATAAAGATAAAGATAAAGATAAAGATAAAGATAAAGATAAAGATAAAGATAAAGATAAAGATAAAGATAAAGATAAAGATAAAGATAAAGATAAAGATAAAGATAAAGATAAAGATAAAGATAAAGATAAAGATAAAGATAAAGATAAAGATAAAGATAAAGATAAAGATAAAGATAAAGATAAAGATAAAGATAAAGATAAAGATAAAGATAAAGATAAAGATAAAGATAAAGATAAAGATAAAGATAAAGATAAAGATAAAGATAAAGATAAAGATAAAGATAAAGATAAAGATAAAGATAAAGATAAAGATAAAGATAAAGATAAAGATAAAGATAAAGATAAAGATAAAGATAAAGATAAAGATAAAGATAAAGATAAAGATAAAGATAAAGATAAAGATAAAGATAAAGATAAAGATAAAGATAAAGATAAAGATAAAGATAAAGATAAAGATAAAGATAAAGATAAAGATAAAGATAAAGATAAAGATAAAGATAAAGATAAAGATAAAGATAAAGATAAAGATAAAGATAAAGATAAAGATAAAGATAAAGATAAAGATAAAGATAAAGATAAAGATAAGATAAAGATAAAGATAAAGATAAAAGATAAAGATAAAGATAAAGATAAAGATAAAGATAAGATAAAGATAAAGATAAAGATAAAGATAAAGATAAAGATAAAGATAAAGATAAAGATAAAGATAAAGATAAAGATAAAGATAAAGATAAAGATAAAGATAAAGATAAAGATAAAGATAAAGATAAAGATAAAGATAAAGATAAAGATAAAGATAAAGATAAGATAAAGATAAAGATAAAGATAAAGATAAAGATAAAGATAAAGATAAAGATAAAGATAAAGATAAAGATAAAGATAAGATAAAGATAAAGATAAAGATAAAGATAAAGATAAAGATAAAGATAAAGATAAAGATAAAGATAAAGATAAAGATAAAGATAAGATAAAGATAAAGATAAAGATAAAGATAAAGATAAAGATAAAGATAAAGATAAAGATAAAGATAAAGATAAAGATAAAGATAAAGATAAAGATAAAGATAAAGATAAAGATAAAGATAAAGATAAAGATAAAGATAAAGATAAAGATAAAGATAAAGATAAAGATAAAGATAAAGATAAAGATAAAGATAAAGATAAAGATAAAGATAAAGATAAAGATAAAGATAAAGATAAAGATAAAGATAAAGATAAAGATAAAGATAAAGATAAAGATAAAGATAAAGATAAAGATAAAGATAAAGATAAAGATAAAGATAAAGATAAAGATAAAGATAAAGATAAAGATAAAGATAAAGATAAAGATAAAGATAAAGATAAAGATAAAGATAAAGATAAAGATAAAGATAAGATAAAGATAAAGATAAAGATAAAGATAAAGATAAAGATAAAGATAAAGATAAAGATAAAGATAAAGATAAAGATAAAGATAAAGATAAAGATAAAGATAAAGATAAAGATAAAGATAAAGATAAAGATAAAGATAAAGATAAAGATAAAGATAAAGATAAAGATAAAGATAAAGATAAAGATAAAGATAAAGATAAAGATAAAGATAAAGATAAAGATAAAGATAAAGATAAAGATAAAGATAAAGATAAAGATAAAGATAAAGATAAAGATAAAGATAAAGATAAAGATAAAGATAAAGATAAGATAAAGATAAAGATAACAGATAAAGATAAAGATAAAGATAAAGATAAAGATAAAGATAAAGATAAAGATAAAGATAAAGATAAAGATAAAGATAAAGATAAGATAAAGATAAAGATAAAGATAAAGATAAAGATAAAGATAAAGATAAAGATAAAGATAAAGATAAAGATAAAGATAAAGATAAAGATAAAGATAAAGATAAAGATAAAGATAAAGATAAGATAAAGATAAAGATAAAGATAAAGATAAAGATAAAGATAAAGATAAAGATAAAGATAAAGATAAAGATAAAGATAAAGATAAGATAAAGATAAAGATAAAGATAAAGATAAAGATAAAGATAAAGATAAAGATAAAGATAAAGATAAAGATAAAGATAAAGATAAAGATAAAGATAAAGATAAAGATAAAGATAAAGATAAAGATAAAGATAAAGATAAAGATAAAGATAAAGATAAAGATAAAGATAAAGATAAAGATAAAGATAAAGATAAAGATAAAGATAAAGATAAAGATAAAGATAAGATAAAGATAAAGATAAAGATAAAGATAAAGATAAAGATAAAGATAAAGATAAAGATAAAGATAAAGATAAAGATAAAGATAAAGATAAAGATAAAGATAAAGATAAAGATAAAGATAAAGATAAAGATAAAGATAAAGATAAAGATAAAGATAAAGATAAGATAAAGATAAAGATAAAGATAAGATAAAGATAAAGATAAAGATAAAGATAAAGATAAAGATAAAGATAAAGATAAAGATAAAGATAAAGATAAAGATAAAGATAAAGATAAAGATAAAGATAAAGATAAAGATAAAGATAAAGATAAAGATAAAGATAAAGATAAAGATAAAGATAAAGATAAAGATAAAGATAAGATAAAGATAAAGATAAAGATAAAGATAAAGATAAAGATAAAGATAAAGATAAAGATAAAGATAAAGATAAAGATAAAGATAAAGATAAAGATAAAGATAAAGATAAAGATAAAGATAAGATAAAGATAAAGATAAAGATAAAGATAAAGATAAAGAAAAGATAAAGATAAAGATAAAGATAAAGATAAAGATAAAGATAAAGATAAAGATAAAGATAAAGATAAAGATAAAGATAAAGATAAAGATAAAGATAAAGATAAAGATAAAGATAAAGATAAAGATAAAGATAAAGATAAAGATAAAGATAAAGATAAAGATAAAGATAAAGATAAAGATAAAGATAAAGATAAAGATAAAGATAAAGATAAAGATAAAGATAAAGATAAAGATAAAGATAAAGATAAAGATAAAGATAAAGATAAAGATAAAGATAAAGATAAAGATAAAGATAAAGATAAAGATAAAGATAAAGATAAAGATAAAGATAAAGATAAAGATAAAGATAAAGATAAAGATAAAGATAAAGATAAAGATAAAGATAAAGATAAAGATAAAGATAAAGATAAAGATAAAGATAAAGATAAAGATAAGATAAAGATAAAGATAAAGATAAAGATAAAGATAAAGATAAAGATAAAGATAAAGATAAAGATAAAGATAAAGATAAAGATAAAGATAAAGATAAAGATAAAGATAAAGATAAAGATAAAGATAAAGATAAGATAAAGATAAAGATAAAGATAAAGATAAAGATAAAGATAAAGATAAAGATAAAGATAAAGATAAAGATAAAGATAAAGATAAAGATAAAGATAAAGATAAAGATAAAGATAAAGATAAAGATAAAGATAAAGATAAAGATAAAGATAAAGATAAAGATAAAGATAAAGATAAAGATAAAGATAAAGATAAAGATAAAGATAAAGATAAAGATAAAGATAAAGATAAAGATAAAGATAAAGATAAAGATAAAGATAAGATAAAGATAAAGATAAAGATAAAGATAAAGATAAAGATAAAGATAAAGATAAAGATAAAGATAAAGATAAAGATAAAGATAAAGATAAAGATAAAGATAAAGATAAAGATAAAGATAAAGATAAAGATAAAGATAAAGATAAGATAAAGATAAAGATAAAGATAAAGATAAAGATAAAGATAAAGATAAAGATAAAGATAAAGATAAAGATAAAGATAAAGATAAAGATAAAGATAAAGATAAAGATAAAGATAAAGATAAAGATAAAGATAAAGATAAAGATAAAGATAAAGATAAAGATAAGATAAAGATAAAGATAAAGATAAGATAAAGATAAAGATAAAGATAAAGATAAAGATAAAGATAAAGATAAAGATAAAGATAAAGATAAAGATAAAGATAAAGATAAAGATAAAGATAAAGATAAAGATAAAGATAAAGATAAAGATAAAGATAAAGATAAAGATAAAGATAAAGATAAAGATAAAGATAAAGATAAAGATAAAGATAAAGATAAAGATAAAGATAAAGATAAAGATAAAGATAAAGATAAAGATAAAGATAAAGATAAAGATAAAGATAAAGATAAAGATAAAGATAAAGATAAAGATAAAGATAAAGATAAAGATAAAGATAAAGATAAAGATAAAGATAAAGATAAAGATAAAGATAAAGATAAAGATAAAGATAAAGATAAGATAAAGATAAAGATAAAGATAAAGATAAAGATAAAGATAAAGATAAAGATAAAGATAAAGATAAAGATAAAGATAAAGATAAAGATAAAGATAAAGATAAAGATAAAGATAAAGATAAAGATAAAGATAAAGATAAAGATAAAGATAAAGATAAAGATAAGATAAAGATAAAGATAAAGATAAAGATAAAGATAAAGATAAAGATAAAGATAAAGATAAAGATAAAGATAAAGATAAAGATAAAGATAAAGATAAAGATAAAGATAAAGATAAAGATAAAGATAAAGATAAAGATAAAGATAAAGATAAAGATAAAGATAAAGATAAAGATAAAGATAAAGATAAAGATAAAGATAAGATAAGATAAAGATAAAGATAAAGATAAAGATAAAGATAAAGATAAAGATAAAGATAAAGATAAAGATAAAGATAAAGATAAAGATAAAGATAAAGATAAAGATAAAGATAAAGATAAAGATAAAGATAAAGATAAAGATAAAGATAAAGATAAAGATAAAGATAAAGATAAAGATAAAGATAAAGATAAAGATAAAGATAAAGATAAAGATAAAGATAAAGATAAAGATAAAGATAAAGATAAAGATAAAGATAAGATAAAGATAAAGATAAAGATAAAGATAAAGATAAAGATAAAGATAAAGATAAAGATAAAGATAAAGATAAAGATAAAGATAAAGATAAAGATAAAGATAAAGATAAAGATAAAGATAAAGATAAAGATAAAGATAAAGATAAAGATAAAGATAAAGATAAAGATAAAGATAAAGATAAAGATAAAGATAAAGATAAAGATAAAGATAAAGATAAAGATAAAGATAAAGATAAAGATAAAGATAAAGATAAAGATAAAGATAAAGATAAAGATAAAGATAAAGATAAAGATAAAGATAAAGATAAAGATAAAGATAAAGATAAAGATAAAGATAAAGATAAAGATAAAGATAAAGATAAAGATAAAGATAAAGATAAAGATAAAGATAAAGATAAAGATAAAGATAAAGATAAAGATAAAGATAAAGATAAAGATAAAGATAAAGATAAAGATAAAGATAAAGATAAAGATAAAGATAAAGATAAAGATAAAGATAAAGATAAAGATAAAGATAAAGATAAAGATAAAGATAAAGATAAAGATAAAGATAAAGATAAAGATAAAGATAAAGATAAAGATAAAGATAAAGATAAAGATAAAGATAAAGATAAAGATAAAGATAAAGATAAAGATAAAGATAAAGATAAAGATAAGATAAAGATAAAGATAAAGATAAAGATAAAGATAAAGATAAAGATAAAGATAAAGATAAAGATAAAGATAAAGATAAAGATAAAGATAAAGATAAAGATAAAGATAAAGATAAAGATAAAGATAAAGATAAAGATAAAGATAAAGATAAAGATAAAGATAAAGATAAAGATAAAGATAAAGATAAAGATAAAGATAAAGATAAAGATAAAGATAAAGATAAAGATAAAGATAAAGATAAAGATAAAGATAAAGATAAAGATAAAGATAAAGATAAAGATAAAGATAAAGATAAAGATAAAGATAAAGATAAAGATAAAGATAAAGATAAAGATAAAGATAAAGATAAAGATAAAGATAAAGATAAAGATAAAGATAAAGATAAAGATAAAGATAAAGATAAAGATAAAGATAAAGATAAAGATAAAGATAAAGATAAAGATAAAGATAAAGATAAAGATAAAGATAAAGATAAAGATAAAGATAAAGATAAAGATAAAGATAAAGATAAAGATAAAGATAAGATAAAGATAAAGATAAAGATAAAGATAAAGATAAAGATAAAGATAAAGATAAAGATAAAGATAAAGATAAAGATAAAGATAAAGATAAAGATAAAGATAAAGATAAAGATAAAGATAAAGATAAAGATAAAGATAAAGATAAAGATAAAGATAAAGATAAAGATAAAGATAAAGATAAAGATAAAGATAAAGATAAAGATAAAGATAAAGATAAAGATAAAGATAAAGATAAAGATAAAGATAAAGATAAAGATAAAGATAAAGATAAAGATAAAGATAAAGATAAAGATAAAGATAAAAAGATAAAGATAAAGATAAAGATAAAGATAAAGATAAAGATAAAGATAAAGATAAAGATAAAGATAAAGATAAAGATAAAGATAAAGATAAAGATAAAGATAAAGATAAAGATAAAGATAAAGATAAAGATAAAGATAAAGATAAAGATAAAGATAAAGATAAAGATAAAGATAAAGATAAAGATAAAGATAAAGATAAGATAAAGATAAAGATAAAGATAAAGATAAAGATAAAGATAAAGATAAAGATAAAGATAAAGATAAAGATAAAGATAAAGATAAAGATAAAGATAAAGATAAAGATAAAGATAAAGATAAAGATAAAGATAAAGATAAGATAAAGATAAAGATAAAGATAAAGATAAGATAAAGATAAAGATAAAGATAAAGATAAAGATAAAGATAAAGATAAAGATAAAGATAAAGATAAAGATAAAGATAAAGATAAAGATAAAGATAAAGATAAGATAAGATAAAGATAAAGATAAAGATAAAGATAAAGATAAAGATAAAGATAAAGATAAAGATAAAGATAAAGATAAAGATAAAGATAAAGATAAAGATAAAGATAAAGATAAAGATAAAGATAAAGATAAAGATAAAGATAAAGATAAAGATAAAGATAAAGATAAAGATAAAGATAAAGATAAAGATAAAGATAAAGATAAAGATAAAGATAAAGATAAAGATAAAGATAAAGATAAAGATAAAGATAAAGATAAAGATAAAGATAAAGATAAAGATAAAGATAAAGATAAAGATAAAGATAAGATAAAGATAAAGATAAAGATAAAGATAAAGATAAAGATAAAGATAAAGATAAAGATAAAGATAAAGATAAAGATAAAGATAAAGATAAAGATAAAGATAAAGATAAAGATAAAGATAAAGATAAGATAAAGATAAAGATAAAGATAAAGATAAAGATAAAGATAAGATAAAGATAAAGATAAAGATAAAGATAAAGATAAAGATAAAGATAAAGATAAAGATAAAGATAAAGATAAAGATAAAGATAAAGATAAAGATAAAGATAAAGATAAAGATAAAGATAAAGATAAAGATAAAGATAAAGATAAAGATAAAGATAAAGATAAAGATAAAGATAAAGATAAAGATAAAGATAAAGATAAGATAAAGATAAAGATAAAGATAAAGATAAAGATAAAGATAAAGATAAAGATAAAGATAAGATAAAGATAAAGATAAAGATAAAGATAAAGATAAAGATAAAGATAAAGATAAAGATAAAGATAAAGATAAAGATAAAGATAAAGATAAAGATAAAGATAAAGATAAAGATAAAGATAAAGATAAAGATAAAGATAAAGATAAAGATAAAGATAAAGATAAAGATAAAGATAAAGATAAGAAAGATAAAGATAAAGATAAAGATAAAGATAAAGATAAAGATAAAGATAAAGATAAAGATAAAGATAAAGATAAAGATAAAGATAAAGATAAAGATAAAGATAAAGATAAAGATAAAGATAAAGATAAAGATAAAGATAAAGATAAAGATAAAGATAAAGATAAGATAAGATAAAGATAAAGATAAAGATAAAGATAAAGATAAAGATAAAGATAAAGATAAAGATAAAGATAAAGATAAAGATAAAGATAAAGATAAAGATAAAGATAAAGATAAAGATAAAGATAAAGATAAAGATAAAGATAAAGATAAAGATAAAGATAAAGATAAAGATAAAGATAAAGATAAAGATAAAGATAAAGATAAAGATAAAGATAAAGATAAGATAAAGATAAAGATAAAGATAAAGATAAAGATAAAGATAAAGATAAAGATAAAGATAAAGATAAAGATAAAGATAAAGATAAAGATAAAGATAAAGATAAAGATAAGATAAAGATAAAGATAAAGATAAAGATAAAGATAAAGATAAAGATAAAGATAAAGATAAAGATAAAGATAAAGATAAGATAAAGATAAAGATAAAGATAAGATAAAGATAAAGATAAAGATAAAGATAAAGATAAAGATAAAGATAAAGATAAAGATAAGATAGATAAAGATAAAGATAAAGATAAAGATAAAGATAAAGATAAAGATAAAGATAAAGATAAAGATAAAGATAAAGATAAAGATAAAGATAAAGATAAAGATAAAGATAAAGATAAAGATAAAGATAAAGATAAAGATAAGATAAAGATAAAGATAAAGATAAAGATAAAGATAAAGATAAAGATAAAGATAAAGATAAAGATAAAGATAAAGATAAAGATAAAGATAAAGATAAAGATAAAGATAAAGATAAAGATAAAGATAAAGATAAAGATAAAGATAAAGATAAAGATAAAGATAAAGATAAAGATAAAGATAAAGATAAAGATAAAGATAAAGATAAAGATAAAGATAAAGATAAAGATAAAGATAAAGATAAAGATAAAGATAAAGATAAAGATAAAGATAAAGATAAAGATAAAGATAAAGATAAAGATAAAGATAAAGATAAAGATAAAGATAAAGATAAAGATAAAGATAAAGATAAAGATAAAGATAAAGATAAAGATAAAGATAAAGATAAAGATAAAGATAAAGATAAAGATAAGATAAAGATAAAGATAAAGATAAAGATAAAGATAAAGATAAAGATAAAGATAAAGATAAAGATAAAGATAAAGATAAAGATAAAGATAAAGATAAAGATAAAGATAAAGATAAAGATAAAGATAAAGATAAAGATAAAGATAAAGATAAAGATAAAGATAAGAAAAGATAAAGATAAAGATAAAGATAAGATAAAGATAAAGATAAAGATAAAGATAAAGATAAAGATAAGATAAAGATAAAGATAAAGATAAAGATAAAGATAAAGATAAAGATAAAGATAAAGATAAAGATAAAGATAAGATAAAGATAAAGATAAAGATAAAGATAAAGATAAAGATAAAGATAAAGATAAAGATAAAGATAAAGATAAAGATAAAGATAAAGATAAAGATAAAGATAAAGATAAAGATAAAGATAAAGATAAAGATAAAGATAAAGATAAAGATAAAGATAAAGATAAAGATAAAGATAAAGATAAAGATAAAGATAAAGATAAAGATAAAGATAAAGATAAAGATAAGATAAAGATAAAGATAAAGATAAAGATAAAGATAAAGATAAAGATAAAGATAAAGATAAAGATAAAGATAAAGATAAAGATAAAGATAAAGATAAAGATAAAGATAAAGATAAAGATAAAGATAAAGATAAAGATAAAGATAAAGATAAAGATAAAGATAAAGATAAAGATAAAGATAAAGATAAAGATAAAGATAAAGATAAAGATAAAGATAAAGATAAAGATAAAGATAAAGATAAAGATAAAGATAAAGATAAAGATAAAGATAAAGATAAAGATAAAGATAAAGATAAAGATAAAGATAAAGATAAAGATAAAGATAAAGATAAAGATAAAGATAAAGATAAAGATAAAGATAAAGATAAAGATAAAGATAAAGATAAAGATAAAGATAAAGATAAAGATAAAGATAAAGATAAAGATAAAGATAAAGATAAAGATAAAGATAAAGATAAAGATAAAGATAAAGATAAAGATAAAGATAAAGATAAAGATAAAGATAAAGATAAAGATAAAGATAAAGATAAAGATAAAGATAAAGATAAAGATAATAAAGATAAAGATAAAGATAAAGATAAAGATAAAGATAAAGATAAAGATAAAGATAAAGATAAAGATAAAGATAAAGATAAAGATAAAGATAAAGATAAAGATAAAGATAAAGATAAAGATAAAGATAAAGATAAAGATAAAGATAAAGATAAAGATAAAGATAAAGATAAAGATAAAGATAAAGATAAAGATAAAGATAAAGATAAAGATAAAGATAAAGATAAAGATAAAGATAAAGATAAAGATAAAGATAAAGATAAAGATAAAGATAAAGATAAAGATAAAGATAAAGATAAAGATAAAGATAAAGATAAAGATAAAGATAAAGATAAAGATAAAGATAAAGATAAAGATAAAGATAAAGATAAAGATAAAGATAAAGATAAAGATAAAGATAAAGATAAAGATAAAGATAAAGATAAAGATAAAGATAAAGATAAAGATAAAGATAAAGATAAAGATAAAGATAAAGATAAAGATAAAGATAAAGATAAAGATAAAGATAAAGATAAAGATAAAGATAAAGATAAAGATAAAGATAAAGATAAAGATAAAGATAAAGATAAAGATAAAGATAAAGATAAAGATAAAGATAAAGATAAAGATAAAGATAAAGATAAAGATAAAGATAAAGATAAAGATAAAGATAAAGATAAAGATAAAGATAAAGATAAAGATAAAGATAAAGATAAAGATAAAGATAAAGATAAAGATAAAGATAAAGATAAAGATAAAGATAAAGATAAAGATAAAGATAAAGATAAAGATAAAGATAAAGATAAAGATAAAGATAAAGATAAAGATAAAGATAAAGATAAAGATAAAGATAAAGATAAAGATAAAGATAAAGATAAAGATAAAGATAAAGATAAAGATAAAGATAAAGATAAAGATAAAGATAAAGATAAAGATAAAGATAAAGATAAAGATAAAGATAAAGATAAAGATAAAGATAAAGATAAAGATAAAGATAAAGATAAAGATAAAGATAAAGATAAAGATAAAGATAAAGATAAAGATAAAGATAAAGATAAAGATAAAGATAAAGATAAAGATAAAGATAAAGATAAAGATAAAGATAAAGATAAAGATAAAGATAAAGATAAAGATAAAGATAAAGATAAAGATAAAGATAAAGATAAAGATAAAGATAAAGATAAAGATAAAGATAAAGATAAAGATAAAGATAAAGATAAAGATAAAGATAAAGATAAAGATAAAGATAAAGATAAAGATAAAGATAAAGATAAAGATAAAGATAAAGATAAAGATAAAGATAAAGATAAAGATAAAGATAAAGATAAAGATAAAGATAAAGATAAAGATAAAGATAAAGATAAAGATAAAGATAAAGATAAAGATAAAGATAAAGATAAAGATAAAGATAAAGATAAAGATAAAGATAAAGATAAAGATAAAGATAAAGATAAAGATAAAGATAAAGATAAAGATAAAGATAAAGATAAAGATAAAGATAAAGATAAAGATAAAGATAAAGATAAAGATAAAGATAAAGATAAAGATAAAGATAAAGATAAAGATAAAGATAAAGATAAAGATAAAGATAAAGATAAAGATAAAGATAAAGATAAAGATAAAGATAAAGATAAAGATAAAGATAAAGATAAAGATAAAGATAAAGATAAAGATAAAGATAAAGATAAAGATAAAGATAAAGATAAAGATAAAGATAAAGATAAAGATAAAGATAAAGATAAAGATAAAGATAAAGATAAAGATAAAGATAAAGATAAAGATAAAGATAAAGATAAAGATAAAGATAAAGATAAAGATAAAGATAAAGATAAAGATAAAGATAAAGATAAAGATAAAGATAAAGATAAAGATAAAGATAAAGATAAAGATAAAGATAAAGATAAAGATAAAGATAAAGATAAAGATAAAGATAAAGATAAAGATAAAGATAAAGATAAAGATAAAGATAAAGATAAAGATAAAGATAAAGATAAAGATAAAGATAAAGATAAAGATAAAGATAAAGATAAAGATAAAGATAAAGATAAAGATAAAGATAAAGATAAAGATAAAGATAAAGATAAAGATAAAGATAAAGATAAAGATAAAGATAAAGATAAAGATAAAGATAAAGATAAAGATAAAGATAAAGATAAAGATAAAGATAAAGATAAAGATAAAGATAAAGATAAAGATAAAGATAAAGATAAAGATAAAGATAAAGATAAAGATAAAGATAAAGATAAAGATAAAGATAAAGATAAAGATAAAGATAAAGATAAAGATAAAGATAAAGATAAAGATAAAGATAAAGATAAAGATAAAGATAAAGATAAAGATAAAGATAAAGATAAAGATAAAGATAAAGATAAAGATAAAGATAAAGATAAAGATAAAGATAAAGATAAAGATAAAGAAAGATAAAGATAAAGATAAAGATAAAGATAAAGATAAAGATAAAGATAAAGATAAAGATAAAGATAAAGATAAAGATAAAGATAAAGATAAAGATAAAGATAAAGATAAAGATAAAGATAAAGATAAAGATAAAGATAAAGATAAAGATAAAGATAAA
>CATOAR010000007.1:0-38281 GCA_951394025.1 Heteromyza rotundicornis | reverse complement strand
AGTTCATTTATGATTACCTAAGGCTCATGTTGAAGCTCCAATTTCTGGTTCAATAATTTTAGCTGGAGTTATATTAAAATTAGGAGGATATGGACTTTTACGAGTTTTTTCTTTTTTACAATTAATAGGATTAAAATTTAATTTTATTTGGGTAAGAATTAGATTAGTAGGGGGAGTTTTAGTTAGTTTTGTATGTTTACGACAAACTGATTTAAAGGCTTTAATTGCTTATTCTTCAGTAGCTCATATAGGAATTGTGTTAGCTGGGTTAATAACTATAACTTATTGAGGTAATTGTGGAGCTTATACTTTAATAATTGCTCATGGGTTATGTTCATCAGGTTTATTTTGTTTAGCAAATATTACTTACGAACGATTAGGAAGTCGAAGTTTATTGATTAATAAGGGTTTATTAAATTTTTTATACCTTCAATAACATTGTGGTGATTTTTATTAAGATCAACAAATATAGCTGCTCCACCTAGTTTAAATTTACTTGGTGAAATTTCTTTATTAAATAGAATTGTTAGATGATCTTGAATTTCAATAATTATATTATCATTAGTATCTTTTTTTAGAGCAGCATATACTTTATATTTATATGCTTATAGACAACATGGAAAAATTTTTTCAGGAGTGTATTCATTTAGTATAGGAAAAATTCGTGAATATTTAGTGTTATTTTTGCATTGATTTCCTTTAAATTTATTAATTTTAAAAAGAGATCTTTGTATATTATGATTATATTTAAATAGTTTATTAAAAATACTGATTTGTGGTGTCAGTGATGTAATTTATTTACTTTAAATCGTGAAATATTTATCAATTTGTAGAATTAATTTTTGTGTATTAATTTCTTTTAGTTTTAGATTTTTTTTAATAAGTTTATGAATAATTTGTTTTGATATAGTATATTTTTTTGAGTGAGAAGTTGTTTCCTTAAATTCAATAAGTTTTGTGATAACATTTTTATTTGATTGAATAAGTCTATTGTTTATATCCTTTGTTTTGATAATTTCTTCTTTAGTAATTTATTACAGAAAAGAATATATATCAAGTGATTTGAATATTAATCGATTTATTATATTAGTATTGATATTTGTAGCTTCTATGATGTTATTAATTATTAGACCTAATATAGTAAGAATTTTATTAGGATGAGATGGGTTAGGATTAGTTTCTTATTGTTTAGTAATTTATTTTCAAAATGTAAAATCATATAATGCAGGTATATTAACTGCGTTATCAAATCGAATTGGAGATGTTGCATTATTATTAGCAATTGCTTGAATATTAAATTATGGAAGTTGAAATTATATTTTTTATTTAGAATTTATAAAAAATGATTTAGAAATACAAGTAATTGCTGGATTAGTAATATTAGCAGCTATAACTAAAAGAGCTCAAATTCCTTTTTCTTCTTGATTACCTGCGGCTATAGCTGCTCCTACACCGGTGTCAGCACTTGTTCATTCTTCAACTCTTGTTACTGCAGGGGTTTATTTATTAATTCGATTTAATATATTATTAGCAGATACAATATTTGGGAGATTTTTACTTTTAGTATCAGGTTTAACAATATTTATAGCAGGGTTAGGAGCTAATTTTGAATTTGATTTAAAAAAAATTATTGCTTTATCAACTTTAAGTCAATTAGGTTTAATAATAAGAATTTTATCTATAGGATTTTATAAATTAGCTTTTTTTCATTTATTAACTCATGCTTTATTTAAGGCTTTATTATTTATATGTGCAGGAGCTGTTATTCATAATATAAATAATTCACAAGATATTCGGTTAATAGGAGGATTAAGAATTCATATGCCTTTAACTTCAGCTTGTTTTAATGTAGCTAATTTAGCATTATGTGGTATACCATTTTTAGCTGGATTTTATTCAAAGGATATAATTTTAGAAATTGTATCTTTTAATACTGTTAATATATTTTCTTTCTTTTTATATTTTTTTTCTACTGGATTAACAGTATGTTATTCATTTCGTTTAGTATATTATTCAATAACAGGTGAATTAAATTGTGGTTCTTTAAATATATTAAATGACGAAGGTTGAATTATATTAAAGGGTATAATAGGGTTATTAGTAATAAGAATTATTGGAGGTAGTTTTTTAAATTGATTAATTTTTCCAACTCCATTAATAATTTGTTTACCTATATATTTAAAAATATTAACTTTATTTGTATGTATTGTTGGGGGATTAGTAGGTTATTTAATTTCTAACACTTCTTTATATTTTGTTAATAAATCATTAAATTATTATACTAGTTCATTTTTTTTTAGTTCGATATGATTTATACCTTATATTGCTACTTATGGGGTTGTTAAATATCCATTAGAAATTGGAGGATTAGTAATTAAGTCTTTTGATCAAGGATGATCTGAGTATATAGGAGGTCGACATCTTTATCAAAAATTAACTATATATTCTCAAATTAGAAATACTATACAAAATAATAATTTAAAAATTTATCTTTTATCTTTTGTTTTTTGAGTAATTATTTTATTTAGTTTTTTATATATTTTATACCTAAATAGCTTATATAGAGTGTGACGCTGAAGATGTTGGGGAGATTAATTAATCTTTAGGTATTGTGAATTTTTTTTAGTAATTTATAAAAATAATTATTTTATATTTACAATGAAAATGTAATGTTTTATTTAAACTATATAAATAAAATAGAAGTAAAAATGGAGTTTAACCATTAAAAGAAAAAAGTTAGCAGCTTTTACTTGAACCTCGTACTTCCTTAATTGGAGGTTAACCTCAATTATATCATTAACAGTGATAGGCCTCTATTTTGGCTTCAATTAAAGAATAAGGGTAGATTTACCTAAGATTAGGTCGAAACTAATTGCAATTTATCGCTTCATATTCTTTTAAGGTAGATTGAAATTCAATACTTTTTGAATGCAAATCAAATGTTATAATTAACTACAACCCTAGTTAATCTGATCAATTTAATATTCCTTGAGATCATTCATGATAAAGCCCGAATAAAAGAATAAAAATAAATACAATTGCTGTAATTGATCATATTAT
Source organism: Heteromyza rotundicornis (assembly GCA_951394025.1). Taxonomy (NCBI): domain Eukaryota; kingdom Metazoa; phylum Arthropoda; class Insecta; order Diptera; family Heleomyzidae; genus Heteromyza; species Heteromyza rotundicornis. The sequence continues at coordinate 35,221 of CATOAR010000007.1, read as the reverse complement.
AATGTTTGAAAAATTAATAATTAAAATTATTGGTAAAATTAATGCAATTTCTACATCAAAAATTAAGAAAATAATTGCAATTAAAAAAAATCGAAGTGAAAAAGGTAGTCGAGAAGAAGATTTAGGGTCAAATCCACATTCAAAAGGGGAACTTTTTTCTCGGTCCGATAAAGATTTTTTTGATAAAATTGAAGCAAGGATTATAACAATAAGAGAAATTGTGAAAATAATTGATGTAATAGTAATAATAGAAAAAATTATCCTCACTATAATTTATAGACCTTATGATTGGAAGTCATATATACTTTTATACTATAGGGATATATTAATTTAACCTCCTCATCAGTAGATTGAAACATAAAGGAATAATCAGACAATATCAACAAAATGTCAATATCAAGCTGCAGCTTCGAATCCAAAGTGATGATTTTTTGAAAAATGATTATTTAAGTGTCGTAATAAACATACTAATAAAAATGTTGTCCCAATTAATACATGAACTCCATGGAAACCTGTAGCTATATAAAAAGTAGATCCATAAACTGAGTCAGCAATTGTGAAAGGAGCTTCAATATATTCATAGGCTTGTAATATAGTAAAATAAACTCCTAAAAGAACAGTGAAAAATAATCCTTGAGTAGTTTGAGTATGATTATTTTCTATAAGACTATGGTGAGCTCATGTAACAGTTACTCCTGAAGTTAATAAAATTACTGTATTTAATAACGGAATTTGGAAAGGATTAAAAGGAACAATTCCTATAGGAGGTCATGAAGCACCTAATTCAATAGAAGGAGATAAACTTCTATGAAAAAAAGCTCAAAAAAATGAAACAAAAAATAAAATTTCAGAAACAATGAAAAGAATTATACCTCAACGTAAACCAGTTGTTACTGCATAAGTATGAAGTCCTTGGAAGGTACCTTCACGAGATACATCTCGTCACCATTGATAAACAGTTAAAATAGTAATTACATTTCCTAAAGCAAATAATGAAATATCATATTGATGGAATCATTTAACTATACCAGCAACAGTTGTTATAGCTCCAATGGCTCCTGTTAAAGGTCATGGGCTATAATCTACTAAATGGAATGGGTGATTAGAATGTGTTGTCATTATTTATTAGTTAACTTCACTAGAGTATAATGTTCTTAAAACAGCAAATACATATGATTGAATAATAGCTACTGCAGATTCAAGAACTAATAAAGCAATTTGACCAATTAAAAGTAAAGAAACAATTGCATAAGAAAGAGAAGGTCCTGTATTACCTAATAATGTTAATAATAAATGTCCAGCAATTATATTAGCAGCTAATCGAACAGCTAAAGTTCCTGGTCGAATAATATTACTAATAGTTTCAATACATACTATAAAAGGTATTAAAACTGAAGGTGTACCTTGAGGGACTAAATGTGTGAATATATGTTGAGTATGATTAATTCAACCATAAATTATGAAACATAATCAAAGAGGTAATGCTAATGTTAGGGTTAAAGTTAAATGACTTGTACTTGTAAAAATATATGGAAATAATCCTATAAAATTATTAAATAAAATTATTGAAAATAATGAAATAAAAATAAATGATGATCCATTGTGGCCTGTTGGACCTAATAAAGTTTTGAATTCCTTATGTAAAGTTAATAAAATACTATTTCAAAAAATATGGAATCGAGAAGGTAATAATCAAAAAATAGGAGGAATTATTAATAAACCAATAAATGAACTTAATCAATTTAATGAAAGATTAAAAATACTTGAAGAAGGGTCGAATACTGAAAATAAATTAGTTATCATTTTCACTTTATAGAAGTTGAAGAACTTGTTTCTGAAGAACTAGATTTAGGTGAATTAGGCAAAATTGAGTAATAATTTATTATTCTAAATATCATAAAAGCAATAGAAAAAATAATAAATAAACTTAATCAACCAATAGGGGCTATTTGAGGAATTAAAAAATATTAAATTTTAATAATTTCAGTTTGACATACTAATGTTATGATTTTAACTAATTTTTTTCCATTAGAAGTAAGTGCTAATTTACTATTGAATGGTTTAAGAGACCAGTACTTGCTTTCAGTCATCTAATGATTAGTTTATATTACTAGAAATTCATTTAATAAAATATTTAGTTGGTACACTTTCGATTACAATTGGTATAAAACTATGATTAGCTCCACAGATTTCAGAACATTGACCATAAAATAAACCTGGTCGATTTAATAAAAAACTAGTTTGATTTAAACGACCAGGGGTTCCATCAACCTTTACACCTAGTGCTGGTACTGTTCATGAATGGATTACATCAGCGGCAGTTACTAAAATTCGAATTTGGGAATTTATTGGTAAAATAATTCGATTATCAACGTCTAATAAGCGGAAATTTTCGGGTTGTAATTCATTAGAAGGAATTATATATGAATCAAATTCTGCTGTTAAAAAATCAGAATATTCATAACTTCAGTATCATTGGTGACCAATTGATTTTAGAGTAATTGAAGGTTCATTAATTTCGTCAAGTAAATATAATAATCGTAAAGAAGGTAAAGCAATAAATAACAGAATTACAGCAGGTAAAATTGTTCAAATAATTTCAATTGTTTGTCCATGAAGTAGGTATCGGTTAGTATATTTATTAAAAAATAATATAAGTATAAGGTACCCTACTAAAATAGTAATTATTACTAAAATTAATAAAGTATGATCATGAAAAAAAGTTAATTGTTCTATAAGTGGTGAGGCACTATCTTGAAGACCTAGATTTGATCAAGTTGACATTTCTAATAAAAGTAAAATACTTTATATATGGAGCTTAAATCCATTGCACTAATCTGCCATATTAGAAATTAGTTAATAAAGGCAATTCAGAGTAACTATGTTCTGCAGGAGGAGCATTTTGGTATCATTCAATAGAAGAATTTAATTGATTAGAATAAATAATTTGTCGTTGAGAAATTATACTATCTCAAATAATTACAAGAAAAAATAAAATACCTAGTAAAGAAATTGATGAACCAATTGTTGATACTACATTTCAAGTTGTATATGCGTCAGGATAATCTGAATATCGTCGAGGTATTCCAGCTAATCCTAAAAAATGTTGAGGAAAAAATGTTAAATTTACTCCAATAAATATAATAATAAATTGACTTTTTAATCACTTAGGGTTTAAAGATAATCCTGTAAATAGAGGGTATCAATGAATAAATCCAGCTATAATTGCAAATACTGCTCCTATAGAAAGAACATAATGGAAATGAGCAACAACATAATATGTATCATGTAAAATAATATCTACAGATGAATTAGCTAAAACTACACCTGTTAATCCTCCTACTGTGAATAAAAAAACAAATCCTAAAGCTCATAAAATAGCAGGAGAATAGTTTAATTGTGTCCCATGAAGAGTTGCTAATCAACTAAAAATTTTAATTCCTGTAGGTACAGCAATAATTATTGTTGCAGAAGTGAAGTAAGCTCGTGTGTCTACATCTATTCCTACTGTAAATATATGATGAGCTCATACAATAAATCCTAAAAGTCCAATAGCTAATATAGCATAAATTATTCCTAAAGAACCGAAAGTTTCCTTTTTACCAGATTCTTGACTAATAATATGAGAAATTATTCCAAATCCAGGTAAAATTAAAATATAAACTTCTGGGTGACCAAAAAATCAAAATAAATGTTGGTATAAAATTGGGTCTCCTCCTCCAGCAGGGTCAAAGAAAGAAGTATTTAAATTTCGATCTGTTAAAAGTATTGTAATAGCACCAGCTAAAACAGGTAAAGATAATAGTAAAAGTAAAGCTGTAATAACTACAGATCAAACAAATAAAGGTATTCGGTCTAATGTAATTCCTGTTGATCGCATATTAATTACAGTTGTAATGAAATTTACTGCTCCTAAAATTGAAGAAATTCCTGCTAAATGAAGAGAGAAAATTGCTAGATCAACAGAAGCACCACCATGAGCAATTCCTGAAGATAGGGGAGGGTAAACAGTTCAACCAGTACCAGCTCCGTTTTCTACTATACTTCTCACTAATAGGAGTGTAAGAGAAGGAGGTAAAAGTCAGAATCTTATATTATTTATTCGTGGAAAAGCTATATCAGGAGCTCCTAATATTAAAGGAACCAATCAATTTCCAAATCCACCAATTATAATAGGTATTACTATGAAAAAAATTATTACAAATGCATGAGCAGTAACAATTACGTTATAAATTTGATCATCACCAATTAATGCACCAGGATGTCCTAATTCAGCTCGAATTAAAATACTTAGAGAAGTACCAACTATCCCAGCTCAAGCTCCAAATATAAAATATAATGTTCCAATATCTTTATGATTAGTTGAAAATAGCCATTGTCGCGGTTAAATGGCTGAAGTTTAGGCAATAGATTGTAAATCTATTTATAAGAGTTATTCTTTTTAACCAGGCTTTATAGTCAATAATGATATTAGACTGCAATTCTAAAGGAGTAAAATTTTACTAAGGCTTAAAAGATTATTCTTATATTTATAGCTTTGAAGGCTATTAGTTTACTTAACTTAAAGCCTTTAAAGTATAAAATAGATTAAAGAAATTAGGAATAACCCAAAAATCGAAATTATGGATAAAAATAAATACGTAGTTATTGAAATTTTATGAAAATTTATTTCATATATTCAATTATTTTCGTAATAATTTAGTATAAATGCTGCATAACATAATCGTAAATAAAAAAATAAAGCGATTAATGTTGTTACAGTCAGTAATGTTATTATAAAAAATTGGTTATTAATTACTAAAGATTGAATAACAAGTCATTTTGGGATAAATCCTAAAAATGGAGGTAATCCACCTAAAGATAATAAATTTATAAAAGCTAAAAATTTTATAACCTTTGATCTAAAAAATAAAGAAAATAATTGATTTATATGAGTTATTTTAAACATATTAAATAAAAAAATTAAATTAAAAGATAAAAGAGAATAAAATAAAAAATAAATTAATCAAAGAGTTTTTCTAGCATATAATGCTATAAGTATTCAACCTAAATGATTAATTGAAGAAAAAGCTATTAACTTTCGTAAAGAAGTTTGATTTAAACCTCCTAATGATCCAATAATTACAGATATTAAAATACATAATAAAGTTAATGATTTAATAAGAGTATAAGAAATTAATATTAAAGGAGCAATTTTTTGTCAAGTTATTAAAATTAAAGAATTTATTCATGAAAGTCCTTCCATTACATTAGGGAATCAAAAATGAAAAGGAGCAGTTCCTCTTTTTAAAAGAAGAGATGAAAAAATTATTATATTAATTCCGTTAGTTTCTACTTGTTGTGTGAATTTATTTTCTAGTATAAATAAAATAATAGCAAACAATAAAACAGCTGACGCTAATGCTTGGGTTAAAAAGTATTTTAAAGAGGCTTCTGTTGATATTAAATTATTACTATCTCTTATTAGGGGGATAAAAGATAATAAATTAATTTCTAAACCTATTCAAGCTCCTAACCAAGAATTAGAAGAAATTGTAATTATTGTTCCTATAACTAAAGTTAATAAGAATATAATTTTAGATGAATTATTAAAAATTAAAAAGAAAAGGATTAGTACCTTTATAAATGGGGTATGAACCCAGTAGCTTAATTAGCTTATCTTTTTATTGATATATTTTAGTGTAAGATGCACAAAAGTTTTTGATACTTTTAGGAATAGTTTGATTCTATTAAATATAAAGTCAATGAAATCTATCTATTTAATTAAAAATTAATGAATACAATAGAATTCTTGTATAATTTACCCTATCAAGGTAACCCTTTTCATCAGGCAATTCATTATAGATGTGTTGCCTTACACGTTTTTTTTTTTTTTTTTTTTATAGAAACTTTTTTGTATGTTTGATTAATTTAAATATTCAAAATACATTAAAGTTGTGAAATTAAATTAGTATATAAATTTTATAAAAGGTTTATAAAATTAGGTAACTAAAAATGCCAATATATATAGATATGAGAGGTAAATACACAACCATATATAGAAATATATAAATATAGAGTATATTTATATAAATATTATATATTTTTAAAAATTTCTGATAATAGGATAAATATTATAATATCAATGTTTAATATTAATAGTAACGATTTTCGGATTATAGGGTTTTTAAAGTCTAAATCTATCTATCTATCTATATATATAGTATATTTATATATATATAGATATTTATTGATTTAACTAGTATACATTAAATTATTATATAAAAACTTTTTTATATAATTATATTTTCTTTTAAATTATTATTATAAAGATTATTTAATTATATTTAATTTAAATTATTATATAAAAAAAAAAAAAAATGTGATCTTTTAATAATTAATATCTATCTAATAATTTAGTGATAATTATTGACAAAATTTAAAAATTTTTAGAATTTTAAATAAATTAATTAATTTAAAAAATTATAAAATATAATTATAAAAATATATTTGTTCCATAATTTATTTTTAAATTATAAAAAAATTTAAATTTTAAAATTCTAAAAATAGGAATTTCTTTTAAATTTTTAAGTCTATTTTTCTTTATTTATTAAATTGTATAAATAATTTAAATTATTTATGAGGGGCAATTTATTAAATTATATATTATAGATATTAACAATAGAGAAAGCGTGATTTAATGGGGGTTAAATTGTGTTTAGTATATAAGGAATTACGAAATAAATTTACTTATTATATTAATAAATTATATAATATATTAACTATTTTTTGTTATTTTAAAATAATAAATTAATCATTTTTAAATTTTATTAAATTTTATGTTAATTTATAAAGTTTTATTTTGGCTTATAAATTTATTATTAATTTATTTTATATGTAAGTTTTTGCGTGAAACATTATTTGCTTAAATAGTAAATAACTTATTTATAGTCGCAGTGATTAATATTATTGATTAAAGAAATTTAGAAATAGAAATATTAATTAGTATTGGCTAAATTTGTGCCAGCAGCCGCGGTTACACTAGTGATGCGAATAAATTTTGTTAGTAAAAGTTAAATTATTTTTATGAAATAAAATTAAATTTATTAAGTGAAATTTTAAATTTAAAGATTTTTTTTTAAAAAAGTGATTGAAGCTAAAAAATTTTATAAAAAAACTAGGATTAGATACCCTATTATTTAAAATACAAATAGTTTACTAAAGTAGTAATAGTTATGTTCTTGAAACTTAAAAAATTTGGCGGTATTTTAGTCTATTCAGAGGAACCTGTCCTATAATCGATAATCCACGTTGGACCTTACTTAAATTTGTTTTTCAGTTTATATACCGTCGTTATCAGAATATTTTATAAGAATAATAATTTTCTAGAATTTGTATAAAATTTTATATCAGATCAAGGTGTAGCTTATGTTTAAGAAGAGATGGGTTACAATAAAATTATTTTTTGGAAATAAATATGAAAAATTTATTGAAATTGGATTTGGTAGTAAAATTATAAAGTTAAGTAATTTGAATTTAGCTCTAAAATATGTACACATCGCCCGTCACTCTTGTTATTAAGGTAAGATAAGTCGTAACATAGTAGAGGTACCGGAAGGTGTCTCTAGAATGACAATTTAAAGCTTATATAGTAAAGTATTTCATTTACATTGAAAAGATTTTTGTGCAAATCAATATAAATTGATTAATTTTTATTTATTTATTTTATATTTTTTATATTTAATATATTAGAAATAATTATAAAATTTAATTTTTTAGTATTTTATAAAGAAAAAATAATTTTAATTATAGTTAATTAGTACTGTAGAGGAAAATTGAAATAATTTGAAAAATTTTTATTAAAAAAGAAAATTTAATTTATTGTACCTTGTGTATCAGGGTTTATCTAATAAAAAATAAATTTTTATTTTTCTCGATTTCAAAAGAGTTAATAAATTATTAAAGTTAATGTGACAAAATTATTTTAAATAATTTATTAGAAATAAAATGTTATTCGTTTTTGAAGGTATCTAGTTCTTTAAGAAATAAATTAAATTTAGAAATTTTTAATATATTTAATTTGTTTATGAATTAAATATTTATTAATTTTAGTATTTTACGGGATAAGCTGTAAAATAAATATTTAAAAATAATAAATAAAAAATAAAAATGTATGCTTATAATTAGCAATTATTTTTAATTATGTTATAATTTATTTATGAAAAAATATTATTTATTCAATTTTTAAGTTTTTATTAAAGTATTTATTTTAATTTTTAAAATAAATTAATAATGATAAAATTAGTATATTTATTGTGAAAATAAATAAAAATGATAAGTTTAAGTAAAGAATTCGGCAAAATTTAGTATTCGCCTGTTTAACAAAAACATGTCTTTTTGAATTAATTTTAAAGTCTAACCTGCCCACTGAAATTTTTAAATGGCCGCAGTATCCTAACTGTGCAAAGGTAGCATAATCATTAGTCTTTTAATTGAAGGCTGGAATGAATGGTTGGACGAGATATTAACTGTTTCATTTAAATTTATAATAAAATTTTATTTTTTAGTCAAAAAGCTAAAATTTTTTTAAAAGACGAGAAGACCCTATAAATCTTTATATTTATATTATTTTAATTTTGTAGATTTATTTTGTTATAATAATTTAGAATATTTTATTGGGGTGATATTAAAATTTAATAAACTTTTAATTTATTAAATCATTAATAAATGAATAATTGATCCGTTATTAACGATTAAAAATTTAAGTTACTTTAGGGATAACAGCGTAATTTTTTTGGAGAGTTCATATCGATAAAAAAGATTGCGACCTCGATGTTGGATTAAGGTATAATTTTAGGTGTAGCCGCTTAAATTTTAAGTCTGTTCGACTTTTAAATCCTTACATGATCTGAGTTCAAACCGGTGTAAGCCAGGTTGGTTTCTATCTTTAAATAATGAAAATATTTTAGTACGAAAGGACCATATATTTAAATGATACATTTTTTATAATGAATATAATTAATTGTAACTATTTTGGCAGATTAGTGCAATAAATTTAGAATTTATGTATGTGATTTTAAATCATAAATAGTACATGTTTAATATAGAATTAATTTTATCTTTGATTGGTAGTTTATTATTAATTATTTGTGTTTTGGTTAGAGTTGCTTTTTTAACTTTATTTGAACGTAAAGTATTAGGGTATATTCAAATTCGTAAAGGTCCTAATAAAGTCGGGATTATAGGAATTCCTCAACCATTTTGTGATGCAATTAAGTTATTTACAAAGGAACAAATTTATCCTATATCTTCTAATTATATTTCTTATTATTTTTCTCCAATTTTTTCTTTATTTTTATCTTTATTAGTTTGAATATGTATACCTTTATTTATTAAATTATTTTCTTTTAATTTAGGGTTATTATTTTTTTTGTGTTGTACTAGATTAGGAGTTTATACCGTTATAGCTGCAGGTTGATCTTCAAATTCAAATTATGCATTATTAGGGGGATTACGTGCTGTAGCACAAACTATTTCTTATGAAGTTAGTATAGCATTAATTTTATTATCTTTTATTTTTTTAATTGGAGATTATAATATTTTAAGATTTTATAATTATCAAATATATATATGATTTTTAGTAATTTTATTACCTATAGCTTTAGTTTGATTTAGAATTTCTTTAGCAGAAACTAATCGTACTCCATTTGATTTTGCAGAAGGGGAATCAGAATTAGTTTCAGGATTTAATGTAGAATATAGAAGAGGAGGATTTGCATTAATTTTTTTAGCTGAATATGCAAGAATTTTATTTATAAGTATATTATTTTGTGTAATTTTTATAGGTTGTGATGTGTTTAGTTTATTATTTTATGTAAAGTTAACTTTTATTTCTTTTTTATTTATTTGAGTTCGGGGGACTTTACCTCGATTTCGATATGATAAATTAATATATTTAGCTTGAAAATGTTTTTTACCTTTTTCTTTAAATTATTTAATATTTTTTATTGGATTTAAGATTATATTATTATTTATTATGTTATGAATTATTTTTAGTAAAGTCAATAGAAATTTATTTTTCTATCTTATGTTTTCAAAACATACGCTTATTCAAGCTCATTAACTAATTTAATAAATTATCTCATCATTTGATTACTAAAGGATTAATTAAATAATATAGAAAATAAACAACTGTTAATAATTGACCAACAATTACATAAGGGTCTTCTACAGGTCGAGCTCCAATTCATGTTAATAAAATAACAATTACTACTATTGATCAAAATATTACTTGATTAATTGGGTAAAATTGAATACCTCGGAATTTACTTAAATGGTAAAATGGTAAAATAGCTAGAATAGCAATTGATAAAACTAAAGCAATTACTCCACCTAATTTATTAGGAATAGATCGTAAAATAGCATATGCGAATAAAAAATATCATTCAGGTTGAATATGAACTGGTGTAACTAAAGGGTTAGCAGGAGTAAAATTATCTGGATCTCCTAATAAATTAGGACTCATTAATGTTAATATAAGTAAAAGTGTAATTATTACAATAAATCCTACAATATCCTTAAAAGAAAAGTATGGATGAAATGGAATTTTGTCAATATTTGAATTTAATCCAATTGGGTTATTTGAACCTGTTTGGTGTAAAAATAATAAATGAATTATAGTTATTGCTAATACAATAAATGGTAAAATAAAGTGAAATGTAAAAAATCGAGTTAAAGTTGCATTATCAATAGCAAATCCTCCTCATATTCATTGTACAAGATCAATACCTAAATAAGGGATAGCAGATAATAAATTTGTAATAACTGTTGCCCCTCAAAATGATATTTGTCCTCAAGGTAGAACATATCCTATAAAAGCTGTACCTATTACTAAAAATAAAATAATAACTCCTACAAGTCATGTTGGAGTAAATAAATAAGATCTATAATAAATTCCTCGTCCTACATGTAGATAAATACAAATAAAAAAGAATGACGCACCATTAGCATGTAGTGTTCGTAGTAATCAACCATAATTTACATCACGGCAAATATGATTAACTCTATTAAATGCTATATTAACATCAGCTGTGTAATGTATAGCTAAAAATAATCCAGTTAAAATTTGAATAATTAAACATAATCCTAATAATGAACCAAAATTTCATCAAACAGAAATATTAATTGGAGCGGGTAAGTCTACTAAAGCATTATTTGCTATTTTTAAAAGGGGGTGTGACGTTCGAATTGGTTTATTCATTAATTATGCTATTGATCGTAAAGGACCATAAAATAATTTAGTAATTTTTACTACAACAATTAAAGTGATTAATAAATAATTAATTAAAAGAAGAGTAATTAAATTAGTAGGGTAGTTATATAATTTATTTAAACTTAAAGAGTTTTCACTAATATATGAATTAGGGGAATAAATTGATTGTATATCATTATTTATTAAAAATAAAGAAAGAGTAGGTTTATCAATAATAAAAGATAAACATAATATTCCGAAAAATAAAATAAATATAATAATTGATAATTTTATAGAAAAAGTGAATATTTCATTAGATGCTAAGGCTGTAACATAAATAAATAACACTAGTATTCCTCCTAGAAAAATTAAAAATAAAATATATGAAAATCAAAATCTTTTAGTCATTAATCCTGAGATTAATGATACTAAAACAGTTTGAGTTAAAAGTATAATTCCTATTGCTAGTGGATGAGTTATTTGTGTAAACACTAAACCAAAAATTAATGAAAGAGCATATAATGTTAATTGAATAATATCAAGAAATAGTTTAATTAAAATATTAATTTTGGGGATTAATGATAAAGAAATTTCTTTTTTCTTGAAGTTTTAAAAGTTAAATACTTATTTTTGATTTACAAGACCAATGTTTTTGTTAAACTATTAAAACTAATGATTATAATTTTATATTGAGGATTACCAAGAATTTTATTAATTATAGGAATTTTTGCATTTGTTTCTAATCGGAAACATTTATTATCTATATTATTAAGATTAGAATATATTGTTTTAAGATTATTTTTTTTATTATTTATTTATTTAAATTTAATAAATTATGAAAATTTTTTTAGAATAATATTTTTGACATTTAGAGTTTGTGAAGGAGCTTTAGGACTTTCTATTTTAGTTTCAATAACTCGAACACATGGAAATGATTATTTTCAATCTTTTAATGTTTTACAATGTTAAAAATTATTTTTTTAATTTTATTTATAGTTCCGTTATGTTTTATTAATAATTTATTTTGAATGGTTCAAGGTATATTATTAGTTATTTCTTTTGTATTCATTATTTGTAATTATTATACAAATTATTTTATGTCTATTTCTTATTTTTTAGGTTGTGATGTTATTTCCTATGGATTAATTTTATTAAGATTTTGAATTTGTTCATTAATGATAATAGCAAGTGAATCAATTTATAAATATAATAATTATAAAAAATTATTTTTAATAAATTTAATTTTATTATTGTTATTTTTAGTATTAGCATTTAGTAGAATAAATTTATTCATATTTTATTTATTTTTTGAAAGAAGATTAATTCCTGTTTTATTTTTAATTTTAGGATGAGGGTATCAACCTGAACGTTTACAAGCTGGGATTTATTTATTATTTTATACCTTATTAGTTTCTTTACCAATACTTGTTTGTATTTTTTATTTATATGGAGAAGTTGGATCTGTTAATTATTATTTATTAAGAAATTATTTATTTAATTATGAAATGGTTTATATTTCAATAATTTTAGCTTTTTTAGTTAAAATACCCATATTTTTAGTTCATTTATGATTACCTAAGGCTCATGTTGAAGCTCCAATTTCTGGTTCAATAATTTTAGCTGGAGTTATATTAAAATTAGGAGGATATGGACTTTTACGAGTTTTTTCTTTTTTACAATTAATAGGATTAAAATTTAATTTTATTTGGGTAAGAATTAGATTAGTAGGGGGAGTTTTAGTTAGTTTTGTATGTTTACGACAAACTGATTTAAAGGCTTTAATTGCTTATTCTTCAGTAGCTCATATAGGAATTGTGTTAGCTGGGTTAATAACTATAACTTATTGAGGTAATTGTGGAGCTTATACTTTAATAATTGCTCATGGGTTATGTTCATCAGGTTTATTTTGTTTAGCAAATATTACTTACGAACGATTAGGAAGTCGAAGTTTATTGATTAATAAGGGTTTATTAAATTTTATACCTTCAATAACATTGTGGTGATTTTTATTAAGATCAACAAATATAGCTGCTCCACCTAGTTTAAATTTACTTGGTGAAATTTCTTTATTAAATAGAATTGTTAGATGATCTTGAATTTCAATAATTATATTATCATTAGTATCTTTTTTTAGAGCAGCATATACTTTATATTTATATGCTTATAGACAACATGGAAAAATTTTTTCAGGAGTGTATTCATTTAGTATAGGAAAAATTCGTGAATATTTAGTGTTATTTTTGCATTGATTTCCTTTAAATTTATTAATTTTAAAAAGAGATCTTTGTATATTATGATTATATTTAAATAGTTTATTAAAAATACTGATTTGTGGTGTCAGTGATGTAATTTATTTACTTTAAATCGTGAAATATTTATCAATTTGTAGAATTAATTTTTGTGTATTAATTTCTTTTAGTTTTAGATTTTTTTTAATAAGTTTATGAATAATTTGTTTTGATATAGTATATTTTTTTGAGTGAGAAGTTGTTTCCTTAAATTCAATAAGTTTTGTGATAACATTTTTATTTGATTGAATAAGTCTATTGTTTATATCCTTTGTTTTGATAATTTCTTCTTTAGTAATTTATTACAGAAAAGAATATATATCAAGTGATTTGAATATTAATCGATTTATTATATTAGTATTGATATTTGTAGCTTCTATGATGTTATTAATTATTAGACCTAATATAGTAAGAATTTTATTAGGATGAGATGGGTTAGGATTAGTTTCTTATTGTTTAGTAATTTATTTTCAAAATGTAAAATCATATAATGCAGGTATATTAACTGCGTTATCAAATCGAATTGGAGATGTTGCATTATTATTAGCAATTGCTTGAATATTAAATTATGGAAGTTGAAATTATATTTTTTATTTAGAATTTATAAAAAATGATTTAGAAATACAAGTAATTGCTGGATTAGTAATATTAGCAGCTATAACTAAAAGAGCTCAAATTCCTTTTTCTTCTTGATTACCTGCGGCTATAGCTGCTCCTACACCGGTGTCAGCACTTGTTCATTCTTCAACTCTTGTTACTGCAGGGGTTTATTTATTAATTCGATTTAATATATTATTAGCAGATACAATATTTGGGAGATTTTTACTTTTAGTATCAGGTTTAACAATATTTATAGCAGGGTTAGGAGCTAATTTTGAATTTGATTTAAAAAAAATTATTGCTTTATCAACTTTAAGTCAATTAGGTTTAATAATAAGAATTTTATCTATAGGATTTTATAAATTAGCTTTTTTTCATTTATTAACTCATGCTTTATTTAAGGCTTTATTATTTATATGTGCAGGAGCTGTTATTCATAATATAAATAATTCACAAGATATTCGGTTAATAGGAGGATTAAGAATTCATATGCCTTTAACTTCAGCTTGTTTTAATGTAGCTAATTTAGCATTATGTGGTATACCATTTTTAGCTGGATTTTATTCAAAGGATATAATTTTAGAAATTGTATCTTTTAATACTGTTAATATATTTTCTTTCTTTTTATATTTTTTTTCTACTGGATTAACAGTATGTTATTCATTTCGTTTAGTATATTATTCAATAACAGGTGAATTAAATTGTGGTTCTTTAAATATATTAAATGACGAAGGTTGAATTATATTAAAGGGTATAATAGGGTTATTAGTAATAAGAATTATTGGAGGTAGTTTTTTAAATTGATTAATTTTTCCAACTCCATTAATAATTTGTTTACCTATATATTTAAAAATATTAACTTTATTTGTATGTATTGTTGGGGGATTAGTAGGTTATTTAATTTCTAACACTTCTTTATATTTTGTTAATAAATCATTAAATTATTATACTAGTTCATTTTTTTTTAGTTCGATATGATTTATACCTTATATTGCTACTTATGGGGTTGTTAAATATCCATTAGAAATTGGAGGATTAGTAATTAAGTCTTTTGATCAAGGATGATCTGAGTATATAGGAGGTCGACATCTTTATCAAAAATTAACTATATATTCTCAAATTAGAAATACTATACAAAATAATAATTTAAAAATTTATCTTTTATCTTTTGTTTTTTGAGTAATTATTTTATTTAGTTTTTTATATATTTTATACCTAAATAGCTTATATAGAGTGTGACGCTGAAGATGTTGGGGAGATTAATTAATCTTTAGGTATTGTGAATTTTTTTTAGTAATTTATAAAAATAATTATTTTATATTTACAATGAAAATGTAATGTTTTATTTAAACTATATAAATAAAATAGAAGTAAAAATGGAGTTTAACCATTAAAAGAAAAAAGTTAGCAGCTTTTACTTGAACCTCGTACTTCCTTAATTGGAGGTTAACCTCAATTATATCATTAACAGTGATAGGCCTCTATTTTGGCTTCAATTAAAGAATAAGGGTAGATTTACCTAAGATTAGGTCGAAACTAATTGCAATTTATCGCTTCATATTCTTTTAAGGTAGATTGAAATTCAATACTTTTTGAATGCAAATCAAATGTTATAATTAACTACAACCCTAGTTAATCTGATCAATTTAATATTCCTTGAGATCATTCATGATAAAGCCCGAATAAAAGAATAAAAATAAATACAATTGCTGTAATTGATCATATTATAATGTTTGAAAAATTAATAATTAAAATTATTGGTAAAATTAATGCAATTTCTACATCAAAAATTAAGAAAATAATTGCAATTAAAAAAAATCGAAGTGAAAAAGGTAGTCGAGAAGAAGATTTAGGGTCAAATCCACATTCAAAAGGGGAACTTTTTTCTCGGTCCGATAAAGATTTTTTTGATAAAATTGAAGCAAGGATTATAACAATAAGAGAAATTGTGAAAATAATTGATGTAATAGTAATAATAGAAAAAATTATCCTCACTATAATTTATAGACCTTATGATTGGAAGTCATATATACTTTTATACTATAGGGATATATTAATTTAACCTCCTCATCAGTAGATTGAAACATAAAGGAATAATCAGACAATATCAACAAAATGTCAATATCAAGCTGCAGCTTCGAATCCAAAGTGATGATTTTTTGAAAAATGATTATTTAAGTGTCGTAATAAACATACTAATAAAAATGTTGTCCCAATTAATACATGAACTCCATGGAAACCTGTAGCTATATAAAAAGTAGATCCATAAACTGAGTCAGCAATTGTGAAAGGAGCTTCAATATATTCATAGGCTTGTAATATAGTAAAATAAACTCCTAAAAGAACAGTGAAAAATAATCCTTGAGTAGTTTGAGTATGATTATTTTCTATAAGACTATGGTGAGCTCATGTAACAGTTACTCCTGAAGTTAATAAAATTACTGTATTTAATAACGGAATTTGGAAAGGATTAAAAGGAACAATTCCTATAGGAGGTCATGAAGCACCTAATTCAATAGAAGGAGATAAACTTCTATGAAAAAAAGCTCAAAAAAATGAAACAAAAAATAAAATTTCAGAAACAATGAAAAGAATTATACCTCAACGTAAACCAGTTGTTACTGCATAAGTATGAAGTCCTTGGAAGGTACCTTCACGAGATACATCTCGTCACCATTGATAAACAGTTAAAATAGTAATTACATTTCCTAAAGCAAATAATGAAATATCATATTGATGGAATCATTTAACTATACCAGCAACAGTTGTTATAGCTCCAATGGCTCCTGTTAAAGGTCATGGGCTATAATCTACTAAATGGAATGGGTGATTAGAATGTGTTGTCATTATTTATTAGTTAACTTCACTAGAGTATAATGTTCTTAAAACAGCAAATACATATGATTGAATAATAGCTACTGCAGATTCAAGAACTAATAAAGCAATTTGACCAATTAAAAGTAAAGAAACAATTGCATAAGAAAGAGAAGGTCCTGTATTACCTAATAATGTTAATAATAAATGTCCAGCAATTATATTAGCAGCTAATCGAACAGCTAAAGTTCCTGGTCGAATAATATTACTAATAGTTTCAATACATACTATAAAAGGTATTAAAACTGAAGGTGTACCTTGAGGGACTAAATGTGTGAATATATGTTGAGTATGATTAATTCAACCATAAATTATGAAACATAATCAAAGAGGTAATGCTAATGTTAGGGTTAAAGTTAAATGACTTGTACTTGTAAAAATATATGGAAATAATCCTATAAAATTATTAAATAAAATTATTGAAAATAATGAAATAAAAATAAATGATGATCCATTGTGGCCTGTTGGACCTAATAAAGTTTTGAATTCCTTATGTAAAGTTAATAAAATACTATTTCAAAAAATATGGAATCGAGAAGGTAATAATCAAAAAATAGGAGGAATTATTAATAAACCAATAAATGAACTTAATCAATTTAATGAAAGATTAAAAATACTTGAAGAAGGGTCGAATACTGAAAATAAATTAGTTATCATTTTCACTTTATAGAAGTTGAAGAACTTGTTTCTGAAGAACTAGATTTAGGTGAATTAGGCAAAATTGAGTAATAATTTATTATTCTAAATATCATAAAAGCAATAGAAAAAATAATAAATAAACTTAATCAACCAATAGGGGCTATTTGAGGAATTAAAAAATATTAAATTTTAATAATTTCAGTTTGACATACTAATGTTATGATTTTAACTAATTTTTTTCCATTAGAAGTAAGTGCTAATTTACTATTGAATGGTTTAAGAGACCAGTACTTGCTTTCAGTCATCTAATGATTAGTTTATATTACTAGAAATTCATTTAATAAAATATTTAGTTGGTACACTTTCGATTACAATTGGTATAAAACTATGATTAGCTCCACAGATTTCAGAACATTGACCATAAAATAAACCTGGTCGATTTAATAAAAAACTAGTTTGATTTAAACGACCAGGGGTTCCATCAACCTTTACACCTAGTGCTGGTACTGTTCATGAATGGATTACATCAGCGGCAGTTACTAAAATTCGAATTTGGGAATTTATTGGTAAAATAATTCGATTATCAACGTCTAATAAGCGGAAATTTTCGGGTTGTAATTCATTAGAAGGAATTATATATGAATCAAATTCTGCTGTTAAAAAATCAGAATATTCATAACTTCAGTATCATTGGTGACCAATTGATTTTAGAGTAATTGAAGGTTCATTAATTTCGTCAAGTAAATATAATAATCGTAAAGAAGGTAAAGCAATAAATAACAGAATTACAGCAGGTAAAATTGTTCAAATAATTTCAATTGTTTGTCCATGAAGTAGGTATCGGTTAGTATATTTATTAAAAAATAATATAAGTATAAGGTACCCTACTAAAATAGTAATTATTACTAAAATTAATAAAGTATGATCATGAAAAAAAGTTAATTGTTCTATAAGTGGTGAGGCACTATCTTGAAGACCTAGATTTGATCAAGTTGACATTTCTAATAAAAGTAAAATACTTTATATATGGAGCTTAAATCCATTGCACTAATCTGCCATATTAGAAATTAGTTAATAAAGGCAATTCAGAGTAACTATGTTCTGCAGGAGGAGCATTTTGGTATCATTCAATAGAAGAATTTAATTGATTAGAATAAATAATTTGTCGTTGAGAAATTATACTATCTCAAATAATTACAAGAAAAAATAAAATACCTAGTAAAGAAATTGATGAACCAATTGTTGATACTACATTTCAAGTTGTATATGCGTCAGGATAATCTGAATATCGTCGAGGTATTCCAGCTAATCCTAAAAAATGTTGAGGAAAAAATGTTAAATTTACTCCAATAAATATAATAATAAATTGACTTTTTAATCACTTAGGGTTTAAAGATAATCCTGTAAATAGAGGGTATCAATGAATAAATCCAGCTATAATTGCAAATACTGCTCCTATAGAAAGAACATAATGGAAATGAGCAACAACATAATATGTATCATGTAAAATAATATCTACAGATGAATTAGCTAAAACTACACCTGTTAATCCTCCTACTGTGAATAAAAAAACAAATCCTAAAGCTCATAAAATAGCAGGAGAATAGTTTAATTGTGTCCCATGAAGAGTTGCTAATCAACTAAAAATTTTAATTCCTGTAGGTACAGCAATAATTATTGTTGCAGAAGTGAAGTAAGCTCGTGTGTCTACATCTATTCCTACTGTAAATATATGATGAGCTCATACAATAAATCCTAAAAGTCCAATAGCTAATATAGCATAAATTATTCCTAAAGAACCGAAAGTTTCCTTTTTACCAGATTCTTGACTAATAATATGAGAAATTATTCCAAATCCAGGTAAAATTAAAATATAAACTTCTGGGTGACCAAAAAATCAAAATAAATGTTGGTATAAAATTGGGTCTCCTCCTCCAGCAGGGTCAAAGAAAGAAGTATTTAAATTTCGATCTGTTAAAAGTATTGTAATAGCACCAGCTAAAACAGGTAAAGATAATAGTAAAAGTAAAGCTGTAATAACTACAGATCAAACAAATAAAGGTATTCGGTCTAATGTAATTCCTGTTGATCGCATATTAATTACAGTTGTAATGAAATTTACTGCTCCTAAAATTGAAGAAATTCCTGCTAAATGAAGAGAGAAAATTGCTAGATCAACAGAAGCACCACCATGAGCAATTCCTGAAGATAGGGGAGGGTAAACAGTTCAACCAGTACCAGCTCCGTTTTCTACTATACTTCTCACTAATAGGAGTGTAAGAGAAGGAGGTAAAAGTCAGAATCTTATATTATTTATTCGTGGAAAAGCTATATCAGGAGCTCCTAATATTAAAGGAACCAATCAATTTCCAAATCCACCAATTATAATAGGTATTACTATGAAAAAAATTATTACAAATGCATGAGCAGTAACAATTACGTTATAAATTTGATCATCACCAATTAATGCACCAGGATGTCCTAATTCAGCTCGAATTAAAATACTTAGAGAAGTACCAACTATCCCAGCTCAAGCTCCAAATATAAAATATAATGTTCCAATATCTTTATGATTAGTTGAAAATAGCCATTGTCGCGGTTAAATGGCTGAAGTTTAGGCAATAGATTGTAAATCTATTTATAAGAGTTATTCTTTTTAACCAGGCTTTATAGTCAATAATGATATTAGACTGCAATTCTAAAGGAGTAAAATTTTACTAAGGCTTAAAAGATTATTCTTATATTTATAGCTTTGAAGGCTATTAGTTTACTTAACTTAAAGCCTTTAAAGTATAAAATAGATTAAAGAAATTAGGAATAACCCAAAAATCGAAATTATGGATAAAAATAAATACGTAGTTATTGAAATTTTATGAAAATTTATTTCATATATTCAATTATTTTCGTAATAATTTAGTATAAATGCTGCATAACATAATCGTAAATAAAAAAATAAAGCGATTAATGTTGTTACAGTCAGTAATGTTATTATAAAAAATTGGTTATTAATTACTAAAGATTGAATAACAAGTCATTTTGGGATAAATCCTAAAAATGGAGGTAATCCACCTAAAGATAATAAATTTATAAAAGCTAAAAATTTTATAACCTTTGATCTAAAAAATAAAGAAAATAATTGATTTATATGAGTTATTTTAAACATATTAAATAAAAAAATTAAATTAAAAGATAAAAGAGAATAAAATAAAAAATAAATTAATCAAAGAGTTTTTCTAGCATATAATGCTATAAGTATTCAACCTAAATGATTAATTGAAGAAAAAGCTATTAACTTTCGTAAAGAAGTTTGATTTAAACCTCCTAATGATCCAATAATTACAGATATTAAAATACATAATAAAGTTAATGATTTAATAAGAGTATAAGAAATTAATATTAAAGGAGCAATTTTTTGTCAAGTTATTAAAATTAAAGAATTTATTCATGAAAGTCCTTCCATTACATTAGGGAATCAAAAATGAAAAGGAGCAGTTCCTCTTTTTAAAAGAAGAGATGAAAAAATTATTATATTAATTCCGTTAGTTTCTACTTGTTGTGTGAATTTATTTTCTAGTATAAATAAAATAATAGCAAACAATAAAACAGCTGACGCTAATGCTTGGGTTAAAAAGTATTTTAAAGAGGCTTCTGTTGATATTAAATTATTACTATCTCTTATTAGGGGGATAAAAGATAATAAATTAATTTCTAAACCTATTCAAGCTCCTAACCAAGAATTAGAAGAAATTGTAATTATTGTTCCTATAACTAAAGTTAATAAGAATATAATTTTAGATGAATTATTAAAAATTAAAAAGAAAAGGATTAGTACCTTTATAAATGGGGTATGAACCCAGTAGCTTAATTAGCTTATCTTTTTATTGATATATTTTAGTGTAAGATGCACAAAAGTTTTTGATACTTTTAGGAATAGTTTGATTCTATTAAATATAAAGTCAATGAAATCTATCTATTTAATTAAAAATTAATGAATACAATAGAATTCTTGTATAATTTACCCTATCAAGGTAACCCTTTTCATCAGGCAATTCATTATAGATGTGTTGCCTTACACGTTTTTTTTTTTTTTTTTTTTATAGAAACTTTTTTGTATGTTTGATTAATTTAAATATTCAAAATACATTAAAGTTGTGAAATTAAATTAGTATATAAATTTTATAAAAGGTTTATAAAATTAGGTAACTAAAAATGCCAATATATATAGATATGAGAGGTAAATACACAACCATATATAGAAATATATAAATATAGAGTATATTTATATAAATATTATATATTTTTAAAAATTTCTGATAATAGGATAAATATTATAATATCAATGTTTAATATTAATAGTAACGATTTTCGGATTATAGGGTTTTTAAAGTCTAAATCTATCTATCTATCTATATATATAGTATATTTATATATATAGATATTTATTGATTTAACTAGTATACATTAAATTATTATATAAAAACTTTTTTATATAATTATATTTTCTTTTAAATTATTATTATAAAGATTATTTAATTATATTTAATTTAAATTATTATATAAAAAAAAAAAAAAATGTGATCTTTTAATAATTAATATCTATCTAATAATTTAGTGATAATTATTGACAAAATTTAAAAATTTTTAGAATTTTAAATAAATTAATTAATTTAAAAAATTATAAAATATAATTATAAAAATATATTTGTTCCATAATTTATTTTTAAATTATAAAAAAATTTAAATTTTAAAATTCTAAAAATAGGAATTTCTTTTAAATTTTTAAGTCTATTTTTCTTTATTTATTAAATTGTATAAATAATTTAAATTATTTATGAGGGGCAATTTATTAAATTATATATTATAGATATTAACAATAGAGAAAGCGTGATTTAATGGGGGTTAAATTGTGTTTAGTATATAAGGAATTACGAAATAAATTTACTTATTATATTAATAAATTATATAATATATTAACTATTTTTTGTTATTTTAAAATAATAAATTAATCATTTTTAAATTTTATTAAATTTTATGTTAATTTATAAAGTTTTATTTTGGCTTATAAATTTATTATTAATTTATTTTATATGTAAGTTTTTGCGTGAAACATTATTTGCTTAAATAGTAAATAACTTATTTATAGTCGCAGTGATTAATATTATTGATTAAAGAAATTTAGAAATAGAAATATTAATTAGTATTGGCTAAATTTGTGCCAGCAGCCGCGGTTACACTAGTGATGCGAATAAATTTTGTTAGTAAAAGTTAAATTATTTTTATGAAATAAAATTAAATTTATTAAGTGAAATTTTAAATTTAAAGATTTTTTTTTAAAAAAGTGATTGAAGCTAAAAAATTTTATAAAAAAACTAGGATTAGATACCCTATTATTTAAAATACAAATAGTTTACTAAAGTAGTAATAGTTATGTTCTTGAAACTTAAAAAATTTGGCGGTATTTTAGTCTATTCAGAGGAACCTGTCCTATAATCGATAATCCACGTTGGACCTTACTTAAATTTGTTTTTCAGTTTATATACCGTCGTTATCAGAATATTTTATAAGAATAATAATTTTCTAGAATTTGTATAAAATTTTATATCAGATCAAGGTGTAGCTTATGTTTAAGAAGAGATGGGTTACAATAAAATTATTTTTTGGAAATAAATATGAAAAATTTATTGAAATTGGATTTGGTAGTAAAATTATAAAGTTAAGTAATTTGAATTTAGCTCTAAAATATGTACACATCGCCCGTCACTCTTGTTATTAAGGTAAGATAAGTCGTAACATAGTAGAGGTACCGGAAGGTGTCTCTAGAATGACAATTTAAAGCTTATATAGTAAAGTATTTCATTTACATTGAAAAGATTTTTGTGCAAATCAATATAAATTGATTAATTTTTATTTATTTATTTTATATTTTTTATATTTAATATATTAGAAATAATTATAAAATTTAATTTTTTAGTATTTTATAAAGAAAAAATAATTTTAATTATAGTTAATTAGTACTGTAGAGGAAAATTGAAATAATTTGAAAAATTTTTATTAAAAAAGAAAATTTAATTTATTGTACCTTGTGTATCAGGGTTTATCTAATAAAAAATAAATTTTTATTTTTCTCGATTTCAAAAGAGTTAATAAATTATTAAAGTTAATGTGACAAAATTATTTTAAATAATTTATTAGAAATAAAATGTTATTCGTTTTTGAAGGTATCTAGTTCTTTAAGAAATAAATTAAATTTAGAAATTTTTAATATATTTAATTTGTTTATGAATTAAATATTTATTAATTTTAGTATTTTACGGGATAAGCTGTAAAATAAATATTTAAAAATAATAAATAAAAAATAAAAATGTATGCTTATAATTAGCAATTATTTTTAATTATGTTATAATTTATTTATGAAAAAATATTATTTATTCAATTTTTAAGTTTTTATTAAAGTATTTATTTTAATTTTTAAAATAAATTAATAATGATAAAATTAGTATATTTATTGTGAAAATAAATAAAAATGATAAGTTTAAGTAAAGAATTCGGCAAAATTTAGTATTCGCCTGTTTAACAAAAACATGTCTTTTTGAATTAATTTTAAAGTCTAACCTGCCCACTGAAATTTTTAAATGGCCGCAGTATCCTAACTGTGCAAAGGTAGCATAATCATTAGTCTTTTAATTGAAGGCTGGAATGAATGGTTGGACGAGATATTAACTGTTTCATTTAAATTTATAATAAAATTTTATTTTTTAGTCAAAAAGCTAAAATTTTTTTAAAAGACGAGAAGACCCTATAAATCTTTATATTTATATTATTTTAATTTTGTAGATTTATTTTGTTATAATAATTTAGAATATTTTATTGGGGTGATATTAAAATTTAATAAACTTTTAATTTATTAAATCATTAATAAATGAATAATTGATCCGTTATTAACGATTAAAAATTTAAGTTACTTTAGGGATAACAGCGTAATTTTTTTGGAGAGTTCATATCGATAAAAAAGATTGCGACCTCGATGTTGGATTAAGGTATAATTTTAGGTGTAGCCGCTTAAATTTTAAGTCTGTTCGACTTTTAAATCCTTACATGATCTGAGTTCAAACCGGTGTAAGCCAGGTTGGTTTCTATCTTTAAATAATGAAAATATTTTAGTACGAAAGGACCATATATTTAAATGATACATTTTTTATAATGAATATAATTAATTGTAACTATTTTGGCAGATTAGTGCAATAAATTTAGAATTTATGTATGTGATTTTAAATCATAAATAGTACATGTTTAATATAGAATTAATTTTATCTTTGATTGGTAGTTTATTATTAATTATTTGTGTTTTGGTTAGAGTTGCTTTTTTAACTTTATTTGAACGTAAAGTATTAGGGTATATTCAAATTCGTAAAGGTCCTAATAAAGTCGGGATTATAGGAATTCCTCAACCATTTTGTGATGCAATTAAGTTATTTACAAAGGAACAAATTTATCCTATATCTTCTAATTATATTTCTTATTATTTTTCTCCAATTTTTTCTTTATTTTTATCTTTATTAGTTTGAATATGTATACCTTTATTTATTAAATTATTTTCTTTTAATTTAGGGTTATTATTTTTTTTGTGTTGTACTAGATTAGGAGTTTATACCGTTATAGCTGCAGGTTGATCTTCAAATTCAAATTATGCATTATTAGGGGGATTACGTGCTGTAGCACAAACTATTTCTTATGAAGTTAGTATAGCATTAATTTTATTATCTTTTATTTTTTTAATTGGAGATTATAATATTTTAAGATTTTATAATTATCAAATATATATATGATTTTTAGTAATTTTATTACCTATAGCTTTAGTTTGATTTAGAATTTCTTTAGCAGAAACTAATCGTACTCCATTTGATTTTGCAGAAGGGGAATCAGAATTAGTTTCAGGATTTAATGTAGAATATAGAAGAGGAGGATTTGCATTAATTTTTTTAGCTGAATATGCAAGAATTTTATTTATAAGTATATTATTTTGTGTAATTTTTATAGGTTGTGATGTGTTTAGTTTATTATTTTATGTAAAGTTAACTTTTATTTCTTTTTTATTTATTTGAGTTCGGGGGACTTTACCTCGATTTCGATATGATAAATTAATATATTTAGCTTGAAAATGTTTTTTACCTTTTTCTTTAAATTATTTAATATTTTTTATTGGATTTAAGATTATATTATTATTTATTATGTTATGAATTATTTTTAGTAAAGTCAATAGAAATTTATTTTTCTATCTTATGTTTTCAAAACATACGCTTATTCAAGCTCATTAACTAATTTAATAAATTATCTCATCATTTGATTACTAAAGGATTAATTAAATAATATAGAAAATAAACAACTGTTAATAATTGACCAACAATTACATAAGGGTCTTCTACAGGTCGAGCTCCAATTCATGTTAATAAAATAACAATTACTACTATTGATCAAAATATTACTTGATTAATTGGGTAAAATTGAATACCTCGGAATTTACTTAAATGGTAAAATGGTAAAATAGCTAGAATAGCAATTGATAAAACTAAAGCAATTACTCCACCTAATTTATTAGGAATAGATCGTAAAATAGCATATGCGAATAAAAAATATCATTCAGGTTGAATATGAACTGGTGTAACTAAAGGGTTAGCAGGAGTAAAATTATCTGGATCTCCTAATAAATTAGGACTCATTAATGTTAATATAAGTAAAAGTGTAATTATTACAATAAATCCTACAATATCCTTAAAAGAAAAGTATGGATGAAATGGAATTTTGTCAATATTTGAATTTAATCCAATTGGGTTATTTGAACCTGTTTGGTGTAAAAATAATAAATGAATTATAGTTATTGCTAATACAATAAATGGTAAAATAAAGTGAAATGTAAAAAATCGAGTTAAAGTTGCATTATCAATAGCAAATCCTCCTCATACTCATTGTACAAGATCAATACCTAAATAAGGGATAGCAGATAATAAATTTGTAATAACTGTTGCCCCTCAAAATGATATTTGTCCTCAAGGTAGAACATATCCTATAAAAGCTGTACCTATTACTAAAAATAAAATAATAACTCCTACAAGTCATGTTGGAGTAAATAAATAAGATCTATAATAAATTCCTCGTCCTACATGTAGATAAATACAAATAAAAAAGAATGACGCACCATTAGCATGTAGTGTTCGTAGTAATCAACCATAATTTACATCACGGCAAATATGATTAACTCTATTAAATGCTATATTAACATCAGCTGTGTAATGTATAGCTAAAAATAATCCAGTTAAAATTTGAATAATTAAACATAATCCTAATAATGAACCAAAATTTCATCAAACAGAAATATTAATTGGAGCGGGTAAGTCTACTAAAGCATTATTTGCTATTTTTAAAAGGGGGTGTGACGTTCGAATTGGTTTATTCATTAATTATGCTATTGATCGTAAAGGACCATAAAATAATTTAGTAATTTTTACTACAACAATTAAAGTGATTAATAAATAATTAATTAAAAGAAGAGTAATTAAATTAGTAGGGTAGTTATATAATTTATTTAAACTTAAAGAGTTTTCACTAATATATGAATTAGGGGAATAAATTGATTGTATATCATTATTTATTAAAAATAAAGAAAGAGTAGGTTTATCAATAATAAAAGATAAACATAATATTCCGAAAAATAAAATAAATATAATAATTGATAATTTTATAGAAAAAGTGAATATTTCATTAGATGCTAAGGCTGTAACATAAATAAATAACACTAGTATTCCTCCTAGAAAAATTAAAAATAAAATATATGAAAATCAAAATCTTTTAGTCATTAATCCTGAGATTAATGATACTAAAACAGTTTGAGTTAAAAGTATAATTCCTATTGCTAGTGGATGAGTTATTTGTGTAAACACTAAACCAAAAATTAATGAAAGAGCATATAATGTTAATTGAATAATATCAAGAAATAGTTTAATTAAAATATTAATTTTGGGGATTAATGATAAAGAAATTTCTTTTTTCTTGAAGTTTTAAAAGTTAAATACTTATTTTTGATTTACAAGACCAATGTTTTTGTTAAACTATTAAAACTAATGATTATAATTTTATATTGAGGATTACCAAGAATTTTATTAATTATAGGAATTTTTGCATTTGTTTCTAATCGGAAACATTTATTATCTATATTATTAAGATTAGAATATATTGTTTTAAGATTATTTTTTTTATTATTTATTTATTTAAATTTAATAAATTATGAAAATTTTTTTAGAATAATATTTTTGACATTTAGAGTTTGTGAAGGAGCTTTAGGACTTTCTATTTTAGTTTCAATAACTCGAACACATGGAAATGATTATTTTCAATCTTTTAATGTTTTACAATGTTAAAAATTATTTTTTTAATTTTATTTATAGTTCCGTTATGTTTTATTAATAATTTATTTTGAATGGTTCAAGGTATATTATTAGTTATTTCTTTTGTATTCATTATTTGTAATTATTATACAAATTATTTTATGTCTATTTCTTATTTTTTAGGTTGTGATGTTATTTCCTATGGATTAATTTTATTAAGATTTTGAATTTGTTCATTAATGATAATAGCAAGTGAATCAATTTATAAATATAATAATTATAAAAAATTATTTTTAATAAATTTAATTTTATTATTGTTATTTTTAGTATTAGCATTTAGTAGAATAAATTTATTCATATTTTATTTATTTTTTGAAAGAAGATTAATTCCTGTTTTATTTTTAATTTTAGGATGAGGGTATCAACCTGAACGTTTACAAGCTGGGATTTATTTATTATTTTATACCTTATTAGTTTCTTTACCAATACTTGTTTGTATTTTTTATTTATATGGAGAAGTTGGATCTGTTAATTATTATTTATTAAGAAATTATTTATTTAATTATGAAATGGTTTATATTTCAATAATTTTAGCTTTTTTAGTTAAAATACCCATATTTTTAGTTCATTTATGATTACCTAAGGCTCATGTTGAAGCTCCAATTTCTGGTTCAATAATTTTAGCTGGAGTTATATTAAAATTAGGAGGATATGGACTTTTACGAGTTTTTTCTTTTTTACAATTAATAGGATTAAAATTTAATTTTATTTGGGTAAGAATTAGATTAGTAGGGGGAGTTTTAGTTAGTTTTGTATGTTTACGACAAACTGATTTAAAGGCTTTAATTGCTTATTCTTCAGTAGCTCATATAGGAATTGTGTTAGCTGGGTTAATAACTATAACTTATTGAGGTAATTGTGGAGCTTATACTTTAATAATTGCTCATGGGTTATGTTCATCAGGTTTATTTTGTTTAGCAAATATTACTTACGAACGATTAGGAAGTCGAAGTTTATTGATTAATAAGGGTTTATTAAATTTTATACCTTCAATAACATTGTGGTGATTTTTATTAAGATCAACAAATATAGCTGCTCCACCTAGTTTAAATTTACTTGGTGAAATTTCTTTATTAAATAGAATTGTTAGATGATCTTGAATTTCAATAATTATATTATCATTAGTATCTTTTTTTAGAGCAGCATATACTTTATATTTATATGCTTATAGACAACATGGAAAAATTTTTTCAGGAGTGTATTCATTTAGTATAGGAAAAATTCGTGAATATTTAGTGTTATTTTTGCATTGATTTCCTTTAAATTTATTAATTTTAAAAAGAGATCTTTGTATATTATGATTATATTTAAATAGTTTATTAAAAATACTGATTTGTGGTGTCAGTGATGTAATTTATTTACTTTAAATCGTGAAATATTTATCAATTTGTAGAATTAATTTTTGTGTATTAATTTCTTTTAGTTTTAGATTTTTTTTAATAAGTTTATGAATAATTTGTTTTGATATAGTATATTTTTTTGAGTGAGAAGTTGTTTCCTTAAATTCAATAAGTTTTGTGATAACATTTTTATTTGATTGAATAAGTCTATTGTTTATATCCTTTGTTTTGATAATTTCTTCTTTAGTAATTTATTACAGAAAAGAATATATATCAAGTGATTTGAATATTAATCGATTTATTATATTAGTATTGATATTTGTAGCTTCTATGATGTTATTAATTATTAGACCTAATATAGTAAGAATTTTATTAGGATGAGATGGGTTAGGATTAGTTTCTTATTGTTTAGTAATTTATTTTCAAAATGTAAAATCATATAATGCAGGTATATTAACTGCGTTATCAAATCGAATTGGAGATGTTGCATTATTATTAGCAATTGCTTGAATATTAAATTATGGAAGTTGAAATTATATTTTTTATTTAGAATTTATAAAAAATGATTTAGAAATACAAGTAATTGCTGGATTAGTAATATTAGCAGCTATAACTAAAAGAGCTCAAATTCCTTTTTCTTCTTGATTACCTGCGGCTATAGCTGCTCCTACACCGGTGTCAGCACTTGTTCATTCTTCAACTCTTGTTACTGCAGGGGTTTATTTATTAATTCGATTTAATATATTATTAGCAGATACAATATTTGGGAGATTTTTACTTTTAGTATCAGGTTTAACAATATTTATAGCAGGGTTAGGAGCTAATTTTGAATTTGATTTAAAAAAAATTATTGCTTTATCAACTTTAAGTCAATTAGGTTTAATAATAAGAATTTTATCTATAGGATTTTATAAATTAGCTTTTTTTCATTTATTAACTCATGCTTTATTTAAGGCTTTATTATTTATATGTGCAGGAGCTGTTATTCATAATATAAATAATTCACAAGATATTCGGTTAATAGGAGGATTAAGAATTCATATGCCTTTAACTTCAGCTTGTTTTAATGTAGCTAATTTAGCATTATGTGGTATACCATTTTTAGCTGGATTTTATTCAAAGGATATAATTTTAGAAATTGTATCTTTTAATACTGTTAATATATTTTCTTTCTTTTTATATTTTTTTTCTACTGGATTAACAGTATGTTATTCATTTCGTTTAGTATATTATTCAATAACAGGTGAATTAAATTGTGGTTCTTTAAATATATTAAATGACGAAGGTTGAATTATATTAAAGGGTATAATAGGGTTATTAGTAATAAGAATTATTGGAGGTAGTTTTTTAAATTGATTAATTTTTCCAACTCCATTAATAATTTGTTTACCTATATATTTAAAAATATTAACTTTATTTGTATGTATTGTTGGGGGATTAGTAGGTTATTTAATTTCTAACACTTCTTTATATTTTGTTAATAAATCATTAAATTATTATACTAGTTCATTTTTTTTTAGTTCGATATGATTTATACCTTATATTGCTACTTATGGGGTTGTTAAATATCCATTAGAAATTGGAGGATTAGTAATTAAGTCTTTTGATCAAGGATGATCTGAGTATATAGGAGGTCGACATCTTTATCAAAAATTAACTATATATTCTCAAATTAGAAATACTATACAAAATAATAATTTAAAAATTTATCTTTTATCTTTTGTTTTTTGAGTAATTATTTTATTTAGTTTTTTATATATTTTATACCTAAATAGCTTATATAGAGTGTGACGCTGAAGATGTTGGGGAGATTAATTAATCTTTAGGTATTGTGAATTTTTTTTAGTAATTTATAAAAATAATTATTTTATATTTACAATGAAAATGTAATGTTTTATTTAAACTATATAAATAAAATAGAAGTAAAAATGGAGTTTAACCATTAAAAGAAAAAAGTTAGCAGCTTTTACTTGAACCTCGTACTTCCTTAATTGGAGGTTAACCTCAATTATATCATTAACAGTGATAGGCCTCTATTTTGGCTTCAATTAAAGAATAAGGGTAGATTTACCTAAGATTAGGTCGAAACTAATTGCAATTTATCGCTTCATATTCTTTTAAGGTAGATTGAAATTCAATACTTTTTGAATGCAAATCAAATGTTATAATTAACTACAACCCTAGTTAATCTGATCAATTTAATATTCCTTGAGATCATTCATGATAAAGCCCGAATAAAAGAATAAAAATAAATACAATTGCTGTAATTGATCATATTATAATGTTTGAAAAATTAATAATTAAAATTATTGGTAAAATTAATGCAATTTCTACATCAAAAATTAAGAAAATAATTGCAATTAAAAAAAATCGAAGTGAAAAAGGTAGTCGAGAAGAAGATTTAGGGTCAAATCCACATTCAAAAGGGGAACTTTTTTCTCGGTCCGATAAAGATTTTTTTGATAAAATTGAAGCAAGGATTATAACAATAAGAGAAATTGTGAAAATAATTGATGTAATAGTAATAATAGAAAAAATTATCCTCACTATAATTTATAGACCTTATGATTGGAAGTCATATATACTTTTATACTATAGGGATATATTAATTTAACCTCCTCATCAGTAGATTGAAACATAAAGGAATAATCAGACAATATCAACAAAATGTCAATATCAAGCTGCAGCTTCGAATCCAAAGTGATGATTTTTTGAAAAATGATTATTTAAGTGTCGTAATAAACATACTAATAAAAATGTTGTCCCAATTAATACATGAACTCCATGGAAACCTGTAGCTATATAAAAAGTAGATCCATAAACTGAGTCAGCAATTGTGAAAGGAGCTTCAATATATTCATAGGCTTGTAATATAGTAAAATAAACTCCTAAAAGAACAGTGAAAAATAATCCTTGAGTAGTTTGAGTATGATTATTTTCTATAAGACTATGGTGAGCTCATGTAACAGTTACTCCTGAAGTTAATAAAATTACTGTATTTAATAACGGAATTTGGAAAGGATTAAAAGGAACAATTCCTATAGGAGGTCATGAAGCACCTAATTCAATAGAAGGAGATAAACTTCTATGAAAAAAAGCTCAAAAAAATGAAACAAAAAATAAAATTTCAGAAACAATGAAAAGAATTATACCTCAACGTAAACCAGTTGTTACTGCATAAGTATGAAGTCCTTGGAAGGTACCTTCACGAGATACATCTCGTCACCATTGATAAACAGTTAAAATAGTAATTACATTTCCTAAAGCAAATAATGAAATATCATATTGATGGAATCATTTAACTATACCAGCAACAGTTGTTATAGCTCCAATGGCTCCTGTTAAAGGTCATGGGCTATAATCTACTAAATGGAATGGGTGATTAGAATGTGTTGTCATTATTTATTAGTTAACTTCACTAGAGTATAATGTTCTTAAAACAGCAAATACATATGATTGAATAATAGCTACTGCAGATTCAAGAACTAATAAAGCAATTTGACCAATTAAAAGTAAAGAAACAATTGCATAAGAAAGAGAAGGTCCTGTATTACCTAATAATGTTAATAATAAATGTCCAGCAATTATATTAGCAGCTAATCGAACAGCTAAAGTTCCTGGTCGAATAATATTACTAATAGTTTCAATACATACTATAAAAGGTATTAAAACTGAAGGTGTACCTTGAGGGACTAAATGTGTGAATATATGTTGAGTATGATTAATTCAACCATAAATTATGAAACATAATCAAAGAGGTAATGCTAATGTTAGGGTTAAAGTTAAATGACTTGTACTTGTAAAAATATATGGAAATAATCCTATAAAATTATTAAATAAAATTATTGAAAATAATGAAATAAAAATAAATGATGATCCATTGTGGCCTGTTGGACCTAATAAAGTTTTGAATTCCTTATGTAAAGTTAATAAAATACTATTTCAAAAAATATGGAATCGAGAAGGTAATAATCAAAAAATAGGAGGAATTATTAATAAACCAATAAATGAACTTAATCAATTTAATGAAAGATTAAAAATACTTGAAGAAGGGTCGAATACTGAAAATAAATTAGTTATCATTTTCACTTTATAGAAGTTGAAGAACTTGTTTCTGAAGAACTAGATTTAGGTGAATTAGGCAAAATTGAGTAATAATTTATTATTCTAAATATCATAAAAGCAATAGAAAAAATAATAAATAAACTTAATCAACCAATAGGGGCTATTTGAGGAATTAAAAAATATTAAATTTTAATAATTTCAGTTTGACATACTAATGTTATGATTTTAACTAATTTTTTTCCATTAGAAGTAAGTGCTAATTTACTATTGAATGGTTTAAGAGACCAGTACTTGCTTTCAGTCATCTAATGATTAGTTTATATTACTAGAA
This sequence comes from Heteromyza rotundicornis, assembly GCA_951394025.1. Classification (NCBI taxonomy): domain Eukaryota; kingdom Metazoa; phylum Arthropoda; class Insecta; order Diptera; family Heleomyzidae; genus Heteromyza; species Heteromyza rotundicornis. The sequence continues at coordinate 1,415 of CATOAR010000007.1, read as the reverse complement.
ATTCATTTAATAAAATATTTAGTTGGTACACTTTCGATTACAATTGGTATAAAACTATGATTAGCTCCACAGATTTCAGAACATTGACCATAAAATAAACCTGGTCGATTTAATAAAAAACTAGTTTGATTTAAACGACCAGGGGTTCCATCAACCTTTACACCTAGTGCTGGTACTGTTCATGAATGGATTACATCAGCGGCAGTTACTAAAATTCGAATTTGGGAATTTATTGGTAAAATAATTCGATTATCAACGTCTAATAAGCGGAAATTTTCGGGTTGTAATTCATTAGAAGGAATTATATATGAATCAAATTCTGCTGTTAAAAAATCAGAATATTCATAACTTCAGTATCATTGGTGACCAATTGATTTTAGAGTAATTGAAGGTTCATTAATTTCGTCAAGTAAATATAATAATCGTAAAGAAGGTAAAGCAATAAATAACAGAATTACAGCAGGTAAAATTGTTCAAATAATTTCAATTGTTTGTCCATGAAGTAGGTATCGGTTAGTATATTTATTAAAAATAATATAAGTATAAGGTACCCTACTAAAATAGTAATTATTACTAAAATTAATAAAGTATGATCATGAAAAAAAGTTAATTGTTCTATAAGTGGTGAGGCACTATCTTGAAGACCTAGATTTGATCAAGTTGACATTTCTAATAAAAGTAAAATACTTTATATATGGAGCTTAAATCCATTGCACTAATCTGCCATATTAGAAATTAGTTAATAAAGGCAATTCAGAGTAACTATGTTCTGCAGGAGGAGCATTTTGGTATCATTCAATAGAAGAATTTAATTGATTAGAATAAATAATTTGTCGTTGAGAAATTATACTATCTCAAATAATTACAAGAAAAAATAAAATACCTAGTAAAGAAATTGATGAACCAATTGTTGATACTACATTTCAAGTTGTATATGCGTCAGGATAATCTGAATATCGTCGAGGTATTCCAGCTAATCCTAAAAAATGTTGAGGAAAAAATGTTAAATTTACTCCAATAAATATAATAATAAATTGACTTTTTAATCACTTAGGGTTTAAAGATAATCCTGTAAATAGAGGGTATCAATGAATAAATCCAGCTATAATTGCAAATACTGCTCCTATAGAAAGAACATAATGGAAATGAGCAACAACATAATATGTATCATGTAAAATAATATCTACAGATGAATTAGCTAAAACTACACCTGTTAATCCTCCTACTGTGAATAAAAAAACAAATCCTAAAGCTCATAAAATAGCAGGAGAATAGTTTAATTGTGTCCCATGAAGAGTTGCTAATCAACTAAAAATTTTAATTCCTGTAGGTACAGCAATAATTATTGTTGCAGAAGTGAAGTAAGCTCGTGTGTCTACATCTATTCCTACTGTAAATATATGATGAGCTCATAC
>CATOAR010000006.1:32500-35000 GCA_951394025.1 Heteromyza rotundicornis | reverse complement strand
TCATGAAATTTTGAAATTTCATTTTTTGTCTTCACACAACTTTTGTAGTCGAAAAATACCATCAACGTTAAAAAAATATTTTTTCTCAAAAATTTTTGAAATTTTTAAATTTCATTCTTCGTCTTCACTCAACTTTGTAAACGGAAAAATTCATCAAAGTGGAAAAAAAAATTTTTCTCAAAAATATTTTCTTTCCCATCATTATGCTTCAATGCCGTGCCACTGACATTCATTTTTGATGAAAAACATTTTTATTTTTTCGTCACTCTTCACTCTTCTACTTTTTCTGAAGCAAAATTTCGCCAATCCTAAATTGGTTTTCTTCCAAAATGCCCCCATATCATGTTCGTGTACGGTGAAATTATCAAAAATTTCACTTGAATTTTTACTTTTAGTCCAACAAAGTCTTCTTGTCTTCTGTTTTTTGCCCTTCTTTTCTGTTTATGATGCGAATTTTTCAATCTTTTTATTAACTTTGAAAAATTTTTTCTTCACACATTTTTCTAGTCGTCTTCTGTTCGTTGTCTGTTTGTTGAACACATACAAAAATTTTTGATGAAAATTTTTTTTCGACTTTGAAAAAATTTTTCTTCTTTCATATTTTGCTTCAATGTTGCGCCACTGACATTAAATTTTTTGTCTTCTGATTTTTTGATGGAAAAAATTTTTTCATCTTTGAAAATATTTTCTTCTAGCAAAGTTGCCTTGTCGTCTTCTTTGATGACCAACAAGCACCACGACAATTTTGGTCCAAAAATTTTTTCAACATGAAATTTTGAAATTTCATTTTTTGTCTTCACACAACTTTTGTAGTCGAAAAATACCATCAACGTTAAAAAAATATTTTTTCTCAAAAATTTTTGAAATTTTTAAATTTCATTCTTCGTCTTCACTCAACTTTGTAAACGGAAAAATTCATCAAAGTGGAAAAAAAAATTTTTCTCAAAAATATTTTCTTTCCCATCATTATGCTTCAATGCCGTGCCACTGACATTCATTTTTGATGAAAAACATTTTTATTTTTTCTTCACTCTTCACTCTTCTACTTTTTCTGAAGCAAAATTTCGCCAATCCTAAATTGGTTTTCTTCCAAAATGCCCCCATATCATGTTCGTGTACGGTGAAATTATCAAAAATTTCACTTGAATTTTTACTTTTCGTCCAACAAAGTCTTCTTGTCTTCTGTTTTTTGCCATTCTTTTCTGTTTATGATGCGAATTTTTCAATTTTTTTATTAACTTTGAAAAATTTTTTCTTCACACATTTTTCTAGTCGTCTTCTGTTCGTTGTTCTGTTTGTTGAACACATACAAAAATTTTTGATGAAAATTTTTTTTTGACTTTGAAAAATTTTTTCTTCTTTCATATTTTGCTTCAATGTTGCGCCACTGACATTAAATTTTTTGTCTTCTGATTTTTTGATGGAAAAAATTTTTTCAACTTTGAAAATATTTTCTTCTAGCAAAGTTGCCTTGTCGTCTTCTTTGATGACCAACAAGCACCACGACAATTTTGGTCCAAAAATTTTTTCAACATGAAATTTTGAAATTTCATTTTTTGTCTTCACACAACTTTTGTAGTCGAAAAATACCATCAACGTTAAAAAAATATTTTTTCTCAAAAATTTTTGAAATTTTTAAATTTCATTCTTCGTCTTCACTCAACTTTGTAAACGGAAAAATTCATCAAAGTGGAAAAAAAAATTTTTCTCAAAAATATTTTCTTTCCCATCATTATGCTTCAATGCCGTGCCACTGACATTCATTTTTGATGAAAAACATTTTTATTTTTTCTTCACTCTTCACTCTTCTACTTTTTCTGAAGCAAAATTTCGCCAATCCTAAATTGGTTTTCTTCCAAAATGCCCCCATATCATGTTCGTGTACGGTGAAATTATCAAAAATTTCACTTGAATTTTTACTTTTCGTCCAACAAAGTCTTCTTGTCTTCTGTTTTTTGCCCTTCTTTTCTGTTTATGATGCGAATTTTTCAATTTTTTTATTAACTTTGAAAAATTTTTTCTTCACACATTTTTCTAGTCGTCTTCTGTTCGTTGTTCTGTTTGTTGAACACATACAAAAATTTTTGATGAAAATTTTTTTTCGACTTTGAAAAAATTTTTCTTCTTTCATATTTTGCTTCAATGTTGCGTCACTGACATTAAATTTTTTGTCTTCTGATTTTTTGATGGAAAAATTTTTTTCAACTTTGAAAATATTTTCTTCTAGCAAAGTTGCCTTGTCGTCTTCTTTGATGTCCAACAAGCACCAACGACAATTTTGGTCCAAAAATTTTTTCAACATGAAATTTTGAAATTTCATTTTTTGTCTTCACACAACTTTTGTAGTCGAAAAATACCATCAACGTTAAAAAAAGTTTTTTTCTCAAAAATTTTTGAAATTTTTAAATTTCATTCTTCGTCTTCACTCAACTTTTGTAAACGAAAAAAAATCATCAAAGTGAAAAAAAAAATTTTTCTCAAAAATATTTTCTTTCCCATC
>CATOAR010000006.1:10000-12500 GCA_951394025.1 Heteromyza rotundicornis | reverse complement strand
TTGAAAAAATTGTTCTTCTTTCATATTTTGCTTCAATGTTTGCGCGCCACTGACATTAAATTTTTTGTCTTCTGATTTTTTGAAGGAAAAAATTTTTTCAACTTTGAAAATATTTTCTTCTAGCAAAGTTGCCCTGTCGTCTTCTTTGATGTCCAACAAGCACCAACGACAATTTTGGTCCAAAAATTTTTTCATCATGAAATTTTGAAATTTCATTTTTTGTCTTCACACAACTTTTGTAGTCGAAAAATACCATCAACGTTAAAAAAATATTTTTTCTCAAAAATTTTTGAAATTTTTAAATTTCATTCTTCGTCTTCACTCAACTTTGTAAACGGAAAAATTCATCAAAGTGGAAAAAAAAATTTTTCTCAAAAATATTTTCTTTCCCATCATTATGCTTCAATGCCGTGCCACTGACATTCATTTTTGATGAAAAACATTTTTATTTTTTCGTCACTCTTCACTCTTCTACTTTTTCTGAAGCAAAATTTCGCCAATCCTAAATTGGTTTTCTTCCAAAATGCCCCCATATCATGTTCGTGTACGGTGAAATTATCAAAAATTTCACTTGAATTTTTACTTTTAGTCCAACAAAGTCTTCTTGTCTTCTGTTTTTTGCCCTTCTTTTCTGTTTATGATGCGAATTTTTCAATCTTTTTATTAACTTTGAAAAATTTTTTCTTCACACATTTTTCTAGTCGTCTTCTGTTCGTTGTCTGTTTGTTGAACACATACAAAAATTTTTGATGAAAATTTTTTTTCGACTTTGAAAAAATTTTTCTTCTTTCATATTTTGCTTCAATGTTGCGCCACTGACATTAAATTTTTTGTCTTCTGATTTTTTGATGGAAAAAATTTTTTCATCTTTGAAAATATTTTCTTCTAGCAAAGTTGCCTTGTCGTCTTCTTTGATGACCAACAAGCACCACGACAATTTTGGTCCAAAAATTTTTTCAACATGAAATTTTGAAATTTCATTTTTTGTCTTCACACAACTTTTGTAGTCGAAAAATACCATCAACGTTAAAAAAATATTTTTTCTCAAAAATTTTTGAAATTTTTAAATTTCATTCTTCGTCTTCACTCAACTTTGTAAACGGAAAAATTCATCAAAGTGGAAAAAAAAATTTTTCTCAAAAATATTTTCTTTCCCATCATTATGCTTCAATGCCGTGCCACTGACATTCATTTTTGATGAAAAACATTTTTATTTTTTCTTCACTCTTCACTCTTCTACTTTTTCTGAAGCAAAATTTCGCCAATCCTAAATTGGTTTTCTTCCAAAATGCCCCCATATCATGTTCGTGTACGGTGAAATTATCAAAAATTTCACTTGAATTTTTACTTTTCGTCCAACAAAGTCTTCTTGTCTTCTGTTTTTTGCCATTCTTTTCTGTTTATGATGCGAATTTTTCAATTTTTTTATTAACTTTGAAAAATTTTTTCTTCACACATTTTTCTAGTCGTCTTCTGTTCGTTGTTCTGTTTGTTGAACACATACAAAAATTTTTGATGAAAATTTTTTTTTGACTTTGAAAAATTTTTTCTTCTTTCATATTTTGCTTCAATGTTGCGCCACTGACATTAAATTTTTTGTCTTCTGATTTTTTGATGGAAAAAATTTTTTCAACTTTGAAAATATTTTCTTCTAGCAAAGTTGCCTTGTCGTCTTCTTTGATGACCAACAAGCACCACGACAATTTTGGTCCAAAAATTTTTTCAACATGAAATTTTGAAATTTCATTTTTTGTCTTCACACAACTTTTGTAGTCGAAAAATACCATCAACGTTAAAAAAATATTTTTTCTCAAAAATTTTTGAAATTTTTAAATTTCATTCTTCGTCTTCACTCAACTTTGTAAACGGAAAAATTCATCAAAGTGGAAAAAAAAATTTTTCTCAAAAATATTTTCTTTCCCATCATTATGCTTCAATGCCGTGCCACTGACATTCATTTTTGATGAAAAACATTTTTATTTTTTCTTCACTCTTCACTCTTCTACTTTTTCTGAAGCAAAATTTCGCCAATCCTAAATTGGTTTTCTTCCAAAATGCCCCCATATCATGTTCGTGTACGGTGAAATTATCAAAAATTTCACTTGAATTTTTACTTTTCGTCCAACAAAGTCTTCTTGTCTTCTGTTTTTTGCCCTTCTTTTCTGTTTATGATGCGAATTTTTCAATTTTTTTATTAACTTTGAAAAATTTTTTCTTCACACATTTTTCTAGTCGTCTTCTGTTCGTTGTTCTGTTTGTTGAACACATACAAAAATTTTTGATGAAAATTTTTTTTCGACTTTGAAAAAATTTTTCTTCTTTCATATTTTGCTTCAATGTTGCGTCACTGACATTAAATTTTTTGTCTTCTGATTTTTTGATGGAAAAATTTTTTTCAACTTTGAAAATATTTTCTTCTAGCAAAGTTGCCTTGTCGTCTTCTTTGATGTCCAACAAGCACCAACGACAATTTTGGTCCAAAAATTTTTTCAACATGAAA
>CATOAR010000005.1:0-14357 GCA_951394025.1 Heteromyza rotundicornis | reverse complement strand
TTTTCAATTAAATACATTGTTTCAATCCTTCTTTAAATTCATTTGCCTATTTACAAAATATATTTCCATAAATTCTTTAAAATAAGTAACTAAATACTTCATTGCCATAAATTTATTAAAATAAGTACCTACTTTATGCTCCCATGAACACATGAACATTAGTTTCGTGGTGCAAGTATCACCACTTTCATTCTGAATGACACTTTCAAGAAGAAGAAGAATTCATAAACAAGAATAAGTGGTTATTTTATATGGGATAATTCGGAACTTTAAACGCAAATATCTCGGAAACTATAAGCGTCCGGGGCAAAATCTTCCGGATTTCGATTTAGGACGTGAAAATACATAAAAATCAAAAAAAAAAAGTGCAAAAAATTTCCAGGCCCTAAAGTAAACTTGTTCCCAATACAGTTGTATTATTGCTATTGCAGTAATTTTGTTTTTTTTGTTTTAATAATGTTATTGCAATGCAGTTGTATGGTTCTTGTTTACAATAAAATAAAATACATCATCTACCAACATCCATTGTTTTAATCCTTCTTTAAATTCATTTCCCTATTTCCAAAAACTATATTTCCATAAATTCTTTAAAATAAGTAACTAAATACTTCATTACCATAAATTTATTAAAATAAGTACTTACTTTATGCTTCCATAACATATGAACATATGTTTCGTAATACTTGCACCGACTACCACTTTCATTCCGAATGACACTTTCAAGAAGAAGAAGAATTCATAAACAAGAAAAAGTGATTATTTTATATGGGAAAATTCGAAGGTTTAAACGCAAATATCTCGGAAACTATAAGCGTCCGGTACACTTGTTCCCAATTTTGTTGAAACTTTAAGAGATTGTAGGGGTAATTAGCCTACATTTAACCAAAAAAGTAACAAAAATCAATGAAAAAATTCATTGTCCCAATGTAAAAATCATAAATTTTCATCCAAACATTGCGGTGGGTGCACCGTTTACAATATCGATACCTTAAAGCACAACCATCCTATGTCCATTTCTAGAGTTTTGAAAAAATAGGAATGTTGTGCTTTAAGGTATCGATATATTCGTGGAAACGCGTTTGTATGCAGTCAATAGAATCAAAAATTGGTACTGATGTTAATGAAGTCTTTGAAATACTTAAAAAAATGACTTATAAATCTCTTCTGTCTTTGAAATACTTTAAAAAATGATTAAAATCAATGACTTCAAATTATTTTTGCCTTAATTTTTTTTCAATCTTTTGTCCTATTGTAAGCCATTTACTGCAATCAAAAATTTTATTCTTTGACTGTGACTTCAATGAGTGCAGCTCATTTTGATTGCAATCTTTTACAGCCCTGGTGATAATTAAACAGCTTCATGAGAACTAATTCTAAACAGATATGCTAAAGTTCAGCGTGCGAAATCTTGACACACTGAATGAGTGTTGTGATGATCCAAAAATATGGGATATCACATTCCGATTTGATTTTCACATCTCTTTTATTTTTATTTCGCTTCAATTCTCAATTCAATTTTTATTTTTGTATTATCATATTTCATTTCAGTATTTCTTGTACTATGACGGTGGAATAGCCGTCATCCGCTCAACCGTCAACCGCTGCAATTCTGTTGAATACATTAGTCGATCGATTTTTAGAAACTATCGAATGATTGAATTTTGATGCACAGTCGAATGAATCACTTGTGTCGAGTAGGAAATATTTCATTATTGTATTTTACACATCACTGAATCGGAGTTGCTTTCTCGTTGATAACTCGTATTTTTTTTTATCAATTTGTTACACATACACATAACAGTAATGACTCCAAAGATAGTTTCTAAAGTGCTGCATTATGAACCGGAAATTGGGATCAATGCCATTCTTTTGGGTCCTCCCGGTTCAGGAAAGGGAACTCAAGTAAGAATTAAGTATTTAATTGGCAAATCAGATATCATAAGTTAATTGGATTGCGTAATCGGCAATTGCATGGTTAGCGAACCCTCCGCTGACCAGTTCAACCGCCGTCAATATTGGCTCCGGCCGCCGGGAAATTTTATGGCTTGGATTGGCTAAAATTCAGCCGCCGATCTCTTCATACGGCCTAAGTGTAGTTTAGGGCCTGGAAACTTTTTGCACTTTTTTTTTTATTCCTATGTCGCGTCCTAAATTGAAATCCGGAATTGCCCCGGACGCTTATAGTTTCCGAGATATTTGCATTTAAAGTTCCGAATTTTCCCATATAAAATATTCACTTCTTCGTTATTGAATGAATTCTTCTTCTTCCTTGAATGTATTTGGGCATAAGTTTACTTTAGGGCCTGGAAACTTTTTGGATTTTTTTTTTTATTACTATGTATTTTCACGTCCTAAATCGAAATCCGGAAGAGTTTTGCCCCGGACGCTTATAGTTTCCGAGATATTTGCGTTTAAAGTTCCGAATTTCCCCATATAAAATATTCACTTATTCGTCATTGAATGAATTCTTCTTCTTCCTTGAATGTATTTGTTCATTCGTTTTAGGCACAATTTTTGTCATTTGCAATTTTCAAACACTACAACAACACCACAACTACAACAATACAGTTGTATTATTGCTATTGCAGTAATTTTGTTAATTTTGTTTTTGTTGTTGTAATAATGTTATTGCAATGCTGTTGTATGGTTCTTGTTGTTGTAATATTGCAATGACAATGTTGTTGTAATGTTGATTTTGTAATTTGTTGTTGGAACAGCCCTTAAAAACATTGCAACTATTACAAACACAACAACATTACATAACTCTAAAAATGAAAAATTTTAACAAAAAATTGCGCGATTTTTTGTTAAAATTTTTCGCCTGCGGCGCTTCGTGTTTTTGTTATTGTTGTAAAGTTGAAAATGACCCAAAAATTACGATATTTTCAATTAAATACATTGTTTCAATCCTTCTTTAAATTCATTTGCCTATTTACAAAATATATTTCCATAAATTCTTTAAAATAAGTAACTAAATACTTCATTGCCATAAATTTATTAAAATAAGTACCTACTTTATGCTCCCATGAACACATGAACATTAGTTTCGTGGTGCAAGTATCACCACTTTCATTCTGAATGACACTTTCAAGAAGAAGAAGAATTCATAAACAAGAATAAGTGGTTATTTTATATGGGATAATTCGGAACTTTAAACGCAAATATCTCGGAAACTATAAGCGTCCGGGGCAAAATCTTCCGGATTTCGATTTAGGACGTGAAAATACATAAAAATCAAAAAAAAAAAGTGCAAAAAATTTCCAGGCCCTAAAGTAAACTTGTTCCCAATACAGTTGTATTATTGCTATTGCAGTAATTTTGTTTTTTTTGTTTTAATAATGTTATTGCAATGCAGTTGTATGGTTCTTGTTTACAATAAAATAAAATACATCATCTACCAACATCCATTGTTTTAATCCTTCTTTAAATTCATTTCCCTATTTCCAAAAACTATATTTCCATAAATTCTTTAAAATAAGTAACTAAATACTTCATTACCATAAATTTATTAAAATAAGTACTTACTTTATGCTTCCATAACATATGAACATATGTTTCGTAATACTTGCACCGACTACCACTTTCATTCCGAATGACACTTTCAAGAAGAAGAAGAATTCATAAACAAGAAAAAGTGATTATTTTATATGGGAAAATTCGAAGGTTTAAACGCAAATATCTCGGAAACTATAAGCGTCCGGTACACTTGTTCCCAATTTTGTTGAAACTTTAAGAGATTGTAGGGGTAATTAGCCTACATTTAACCAAAAAAGTAACAAAAATCAATGAAAAAATTCATTGTCCCAATGTAAAAATCATAAATTTTCATCCAAACATTGCGCTCGTTGAGTCAATGTATCTCTGTTAATACTAAACAAGTTCATACTTTTATGAACAAGTTCATTATGCTATGAACTGTTCATAGAAATTAAAGAACGATTCATTGAGACAATGAATGTATTCATGGGTTTTTAAAAGAATAAGTGGATATTGTCTATGAAAATATTCATTGAATCAAAGAAAAACATTCATTGTCACAATGAATAAATCATTAATTTTCATCAGAAGGTTACGTTCATTGTTTGGATGAATCTCTGTTCATTGGGACAATGAATACATTCATGGACGCTCAAAGGAATTTTTTAGGAATAATTTCATAAGGTCTGAACAATTCATACAAGCTGTGCAGGTGTCAAAATAAAAAATTGTAAAAAACATACTGTAAAAAAGAAGAATAGAAAGCAAAAGAAAAAAAATTTTAAGTAAAAATCACAAAATAAAAGATTTCAAATCTGTAGGAAAAATGAAAAAAATGGTAAAAAATTCAAAAAATAAAAACCAAAATCTGTAAAAATTAAAAAAAAAAAATACAAAATTGTAAAAGTGTTTTTATATTTACCATTTTCAACAAAATACATATTTATTTACCCTTTTATGCACTTCACTCTTTGACGAGAACGACTCGGTATCAAAGGTTTTTCTCTAATGTCGAACGTTTGAAACCGAATCGATACCGACTCGAGAATCATAGCTTTCTCAATAAAAAGGGGAGTTAGTTCTCGAGTCGGTTTCAAACGTTAGTTCTCGATTCGAGAAAAAGGTTAGTTCTCGAGTCCGTTTTAAATATTAGTTTTACTTTCGAGAAAAGGGTTAGTTCTCAAGCCGGTTTTAAACGTTAATTCTCAAATTGACTTCAAATAAAAAAGTGAAACATGAATTAATTAATTTTAAAATTGTATTTTTGTTTTTATTGCTAATTAGATAAGTAGAGATCATTTTTTTCACTAAACAAAATAAAAGGTACAGATATAATTAAAAAATTAAATTATTAACGTTTCACTTCTTTATTTGTTGAAGTAACCTTTGAAAAAGAGTCGAGAATCACATTAGGTATCGACTCGAGAAATAGGGTTTTTCTCAAACGTTTGATACTGCGTTAGCTGGGCGTATGACAAATAGAAATTGTTGCTTTCGTGTGTATGAGGTAAGGCATTCAATCCCGAAGTGTTTTTGAAAATCCCGGGATTTCGGGATTTGAAATTACAATCCCGGGATCCCGGGATTTGTTCGGGATTTTCCAATTAAATACAATAGTTAATATAAAATTAAAGAAGAACAATATTTTAAGTTTAATTCGACAAAGAAAAAATATTTAATAAAAACTTACTTTCAGTAGTTTTAGTATTATAGCGGGAACAAATACACTAATTGTTGTTTTAAATTATTAAAATTGGTGTCCATTCAAAAGTAAAACACACACAAAACCATTTATCCAATTCGTAAAGTTTTCAATATACGGTTAACAAAATAATTTTAACATATACCTTTTTTGTAAAAAAAAAAAATTGTTTTAATTGAAAAAATTTGATTCAGATGGATAAAAATTGTTTGTTAACCGTTATTGACAAAAATTTTGACAATTTTTTTGTGTTTTTAGCACTAAATCTACAAAAGTGGGTTTTTTAAGTTTACCAATTAGATTGAAAGTAAATGCACGAAAGTATTTTTGTGGAAAAACGTCAAAAATATCTTAAACAATGCATAAATAATCCATTTTTTGAATCCCGGGATTCAGGACTCAAAATCCCGGGTTTCCGGGATTGAGAAAACATCCGGGATCCCAGGATTTCGGGATTCGGGATCCCGGGATTGAATGCCTTAGTATGAGGATTAACCCGCCTCACGTTGTATGGACGAAAAAAAAATGGCCCGGGTCACCCCCTGGAAATGTCTATTTTATGGTGATTCTCAAAATATTTCGGCTCTATCAACTGTAATCCGTGAGTTGGACAATTTACAAAAAACCTGTATAAATCATGTTTTTTACATGCACGTATTTCTTTATATTGCTTTGGGTCAAATAAACTTTATGAAATAATAGAAATCGACAAACTACACAAACCCACACAAGTCCCTTATTTTTGAGATTTTTTTTAGCATTTTTATTGAATTTTTTTATAGTTTTTTTTGCATTTATGGTTCTGAAACATAAAACATAGTATAGAAAAACCCACAAAGTATACTTCAAAAATTTAAAAAACTAGATTCTATCAGAACTTTGTAGCTATTTCATCAACCTCGACACATAATATTCAAATTTCAACCAAAAAAAAATGTGCAAAAAATCGATTTGAAGTGGTTAAAAAAAATCGCTAAAATATCGGACTTGTCCTGGTTTGTGCAGTTTTTCAATGTCTATTATTTCATAAAATTTATTTGACCCAAAGCAATATAAAGAAATACGTGCATGTAAAAAACATGATTTATAGAGTTTTTTTGTAAATTGTCCAGCTCACGGATTACAGTTGTTAGAGCCGAAATATTTTGAGAATCACCATAAAACAGACCAAAGTACATTTCCAGGGGGTGACCAGAGAAACTTTTTTTTCGAAGCGGTTTAATGAGCATGTGCTCATACAACGCAACAAAGCTTATGAATGCTTTTTCGCCACTTAAGGCGGATTCACTAGCGGATTTCTGTATCTCCTAACTCACGATAAGAGAGTAACGAGAACTTGCTGCCGCTCTTTATCTGAATTAAATTAATTTTAATTTTTGGTCTGGTCATTTTGGGACGCTGTTGCCAGAATTGATTTCGGATGAGAAAATTGTTTGTGGAAGCTTCAAAATAGAAATATTGCATATGGAAATACTGTTGTTGTGAATTACAAATAAAAAACGTTCAGACCATTTTGCATGTCACTGAACCGAATGTAATTTTTGGCTAAAAACGACCAATTTTGTATGACTTGTATGAAATTTGCATACAAATTTACCAAAAATCAAACTTTTTAAAAAATTCTCAAAATTCAGGAAACATTTGTATCATTTAACTTTCTTTTACAAAATAGTATGCTTTTAATGAAAGAAACTTTTTGCATCCAAAAAAAAAATTGTATACACGCAGGAAAAAAGTTTAAGAATAGGTAAATTTTTGGACGCTGTTGCCAGAATTGATTTCGGATGAGAAAATTGTTTGTGGAAGCTTCAAAATAGAAATATTGCCTATGGAAATACTGTTGTTGTGAATTACAAATAAAAAACGTTCAGACCATTTTGCATGTCACTGAACCGAATGTAATTTTTGGCTAAAAACGACCAATTTTGTATGACTTGTATGAAATTTGCATACAAATTTACCAAAAATCCCACTTTTTAAAAAATTCTCAAAATTCAGGAAACATTTGTATCATTTAACTTTCTTTTACAAAATAGTATGCTTTTAATGGAAGAAACTTTTTGCATCAAAAAAAAAAAATTGTATACACGCAGGAAAAAAGTTTAAGAATAGGTAAATTTTTGGATCCTTCTGTCTCAATATTAAATACCTTTTTGATGAATTAATATTGTCAAGCGCCCAAATTTTTTAAACGGAGCAAAAATATGGTTCATAATCAAGGTATAAATGTTTTAGACTAGCATTCGACTTAATCCAATAGCCCCTGTGGTCCATAAAGAAGCGATAAAAGCGAAACGTGGCAAAACTCGATATGACGTCCTTAGCTAAGAAAAATACAGCGACTCTATCAATGAATAAAGGAAGATACACACAATATTAACAAAGCCAAAGTAGTAAATGTGAATACTTATCAAAATGTAAATAAAATTTATATTTTCATTAAAAAATGCTCGATGGCCCTTTTATTTTGTCCAGCTGAATTATGACCAAATTCGCCTCAACTCAGCAAACTTGATTTTTTGTGTTTTTTTCTGCTATGTTTGCCTTTTTTTAAAATTTACACAATGCAAAGTAATAAATTAAATTTGAGTTTTCTTTAAAACACAAAATAATAAATTTTCCGATAATAGTTAAAATTAGTATGGAAATTAATTTTATTTTCTTATTTTTCAATTACTTTTACGATTTTCAAAATAGTCCTCTTGATATAGCTTCTTTGTAGGAATCCAAAAACTGCATTAATGCACATCGCATGATTGTGTTTAGGTATATTTATTTACCCAAAAAATTAAAAGTTGAAAAGTAGAAAACGTGCTTTTGGCACGGGTATTTTGAAAACGGTGTGAGCTCGATTCAGTCAAAACAAACAACAAATAAATGTTAAAAAAAAAGAAAATATGTTCAATAATGATTAACAGTTGTAAAAGATATTTCTTTGTATATGTTCGTAAGGCATATGAACGCTCGCAATTCGGCGTAGCTTGTGTACCTGCTTGTAAACTGTATTAAGCAGAGATACGACTCCTTACAACGGACTTCTTAGAAATACTTAAATAAGGGATGAAACATTGATCCGTGTACTTCCTCGAACTATTATATTGTTGGGATGTACTTGTGTACTTCTTAGAATCATTTACTAAATTGGTAACAATATTGAGGGAAACCCCTTCACCAATGAGGTTCCTTAAATAAGCTCGTTATAAATAAGTGGCCTGTATTCTATTAGGTGAACAAATGCATGCTTAATGACATGCCATAATTTAAATCTTTCGCACCACAGATTTACAATGCACTTCTTAGTACTTATTCCTAATTTACAAGTGTAAATTACTTCGACATGTGGACTGTATTTAGTTGAAGGAAAAAACCGTTTACAATTGTTGTTCTTAAACTACATAGATACTGACAATTTATTGTATTAAAAGTAGATCTAAATAGAAGTAAGTATTTTAATCTTTATGTCCATGTTTGGACATTCTGCGAGGGTCCATTTAAGAGGCCCATGAAGTGTTATCTTAATTATTCTTACAAAATATAAGCATGTTTGGACATCCTGCACGGGTCCATTCTATTAGGCCCATGTATTGTTATCTTAACTAGTTTAATTTTTAACATAATTCTTACAACATAGGTATAATAAACTATTATTACTACTAATCCAAACGAGGTATGTCTGCTAATAGTGCCAAATAAAAATAATATATGTTTTCATTTATTAATTTTCAAATCTTTCGAACTAATTGCTTGATATCATCTCTATTCTCAAGCTTACATTTGTCTTTATGATCTTGGTTTAATGGGGAAACTTCACACGCAATTTTATATGCATTGTGCCTTGACCCATTGACTTTTCCTACGCTCTGATTTCTGAACCCCATTGTGATTGCTTATTCAATTCGACTATATTCTACTATATTCTCCTTGATCTGATACTAAATTTTTTTCTACTTTTAAAGGACATATTTTTTTAATAGGCCTTTTCAATGTATTGTTGATCTGCATCTTAAGCGTAACTACTCTCAAATTATCACCAGCTCTTTTATGAACTTCTACTACTCTTCCTAGGGGCCATTTAGCCGGATGAGTTTGTTCATCCTTTACAAGAACTACTTGTCCTACCTCTATGTCTGGCGTTTACTACGCTGCTTCCATTTACTATGCTGTAATGTCAACAAATATTCTTCTTTCCACTTTTTCCAAAAATCATTTTTCATTTTCTGAATTAATCTCCATCGATCCAATGCACCAATATATCAATGTCATCTGTAATCTCACCTAAAAGATATAGTGGCCGTGAATTTAACACTGCTTCTTTTTGGTACAATAAAGTGGACATCTCCTCGAAAGTCAAACTATTATCTCCTATCATTCTTTTGAGATGGTACTTAACTGATTTAACACCAGCTTCCCGTATCCCTTCGAAGTGAGGACCGGCTGGAGGAACAAAGTGCCACCCTATACCTTCTGCCTCTAAGTGGTAAGTTCAATATTATTTTTAATGGCTTCTCGCAAATCTTCGTTACAGTTGTTGTAACAGTAGAGCAAATCAAAACTTTATATGTATGCATGTTGAATGTTGTTGTTTTGTTGTTGTTGTTGTTGAGCTTTCTGGTCGAGCTTTCTGGCTGGTCCAACAAAATTTGTGCCATTATCTGAATATATATTCGCACTTATTCCTCTTCTTGCAAAAAATCGACGTAATGCTGCTAAGAAAGCTTCCGTGGACAATTCGCTTACTGCCTCCAAATGCACGGCCTTCGTTGCCATACAAACAAACACTGCAATATATCCTTTATAAGCTTTTTGCCCACGTCCTTTGGAGCATCGAATTTTTATATCACACATTCTCTCAAATACTTCTTTAATATGTTCCTCAAACCAATTAATGATTTCGCTAGAATCATCGGATGCTTTACGTTCTACGACAAACGTGAATTTTGCAACCTGCCTACACTTAGAATTCCATCACTGTCTAAAAATGGACTTAATGTCAAAGTTTTGTTTTTCGCGTCAAATTCTTTTCACTCTGTCTAGTTTTTCAATTCGGGAATACTTCTGTAAAACTTTCGTAAAAACATTGCTGTTATTGCAGTCACACTAATACTGCCCTCATATATATTTTTCTGTTTCGGCCAATCTTCTACTTTAGGCAGCCATTTTGGACCCCTCCACCACAACGAGTAAGAGACGATTTTATCCGAAAAACCATGTAACTCAATCTGGGATTCATTACTTATACGCACCCAGCGTGAAATCAGCACTTCTTCTATTTTTCGCAACTCATTTGAATAATGTCGCCACTCCTCAGCTCTTCGTCCCATTTTTCATCATTTAGCCATAATTTTTGCACAAACAGTTCACCCACAATTGTAACAGGTGATAGCCACCCTAGAGGATCGAATATTTTCGATAAATTCGACAACACAATCCATTCACTGGACTTTTTTGTGTGCTGCTCATATTGCTGTAAAGTTTCCTTTTCGAACTTACGCAAAATTATATGAGCCAAAATAGGATTGGAACTATCTCCAGTGTTTCCTTTTTCTTTAATCATAAATACCAGGGTTGGCAACCGAAACCGAAACCGAATGAAACCGATTCATTTTAGGGAGCGAAACCGAAACCGATTCGTCGTAACCGATTGAATGGGTTCAACCAAAACCAATTGAAAAGGTTACGGGTTTTTAATCGGTTTTCAAAAGGTTTTCGTACACAAAATTGACTTGAAGTTTTTTTTCCTAAGAAAAAATTCATCGTATTTCATTTATTTATTTCATATATTTTTAAAATATAGGAAATATTTTTTTAAAATATTCAATAAATCTTTTTATAAGGCAGGCGCACACAGAGGTGATATTCGCTATATAATTTCAGAACCATTTCGATATTTAAAAAATCTAGCTTCGAAAACGCAAAGCGATTTCACCGCAGTAGATTTTGTGTGTTATTTATTATATTGCTATGGAAACAATCAAAAAGTCTGACTGAAATGGTTCTGAAAATGACTATTTTGTTTGTTATTTATTAGACTAATATGGAAACAGTCAAAAGGTTTATTTTCAAACTGATTCGAATTGGTTTTGAAACTGGCTTTTTGTGTTTGTTATTTATTGTATTGCTATGGAAACAGGCTGTATAAAAAACGCTATATCATGGCTGAAGAAAATAAGGTTGATCCACTTCATACAAAATGACATAAATAAGGATTCTGACGTTTCCTTTAATGTTCCAAAAGCTGCCACATTGTTAAACATTTTCTAAGAAACGTGGTGGAGTATCCAGATATTTTTCATAACTTATCGGCATTTTACTCTTTCCAAGTTTTTTTTTTAGTGTTCCTAGCATAAAATAATTTTTAAGAGTCAGATTTTACAAATGCAACATCGTTTCATGTCGCCATTGCATAAATTCGTCACAAAATCGGGGTTTAAATTCGCAAAATTAGGACTAATTGCCACATCTGGCAGCCCTTTTCTTGAGATTTTTATACCCCCACACTCACTGTGGCAGGGTATACTAACTTTGTCACAACGTTTGTAACGCCCATAAGGAGGCGTGTCCGGTATGGAAAAGTATATATATTCTTGATCAGTATCACCTCCTGAGTCGATTTAGCGATGTCCGTCTGTCTGTCCGTCCGTCTGTCCGTCCGCACGATAGCGGTCGCAGTTTTGGAGATATCGACTTGAAACTTTGGGTACATGTTTTTCTCGTGAATACTGAGATCAAGTTCGAGAATCAGCCAAATCGGACAAAAACTGGGCGTGGCTCCCATACACCGAAAAAAAAGGTAAACATTTTTTATTGTTGTATTCGATTGGAAATGTTTAGAAACGTATTTTTGACATGGTCCGAGGTTCCGCAGTCACATATATAAGGGTCTAAATGGGGTCTTGAGACCAATTTTTTTTTTTTTTGTGGATTTAATTGGAAATTTTTAGAAATGGATTTTGTACATGGTCCGGGCTTTAAAACCACCTATAATTGGCTCAAAATAGGGTCTTGAGACCACAATTTTTTATGTTCGAGGTACTTCTTCCTACTGTGTGGGGGTATTTCAGCTTCGGTATAGCCGAAGATAGTCCACTCTCTAGTTTTAAAATATATCTGGTAGCACAATCCTTATTTATGTCAGATGGTTAAGATGGCGGATAGTGTCAGAAGCGGCACTACCTTATTTTCTTCTACCATGCGCTATATTTTCAAAAATACAATTATTTGTGACAAAATTAATTTCGAAACCGCCTGCGGCACAAATAACGCCTCTGTGTGCGCAGGCATTTTTATGGTTTTTGAAAAGACTTGGAAAATGTTCGCTATTTTTTCGTAGTTTTCGTCCGATTTAGCTGATTCTCGAACTTGATCTCAATTCGGAGATAAAAACGTAAACCTAAAGTTTCACATCGATGTCTCAAAAAAAAAAAAATCCAGCCTGTATGGTGACAGACAGACGGGGATATGGCTAAATCTGTTTTCGATGCTGATCATGAATATATATACTTAACCATACCGGACATGCGTCCTTATGGACGTTTCAAACGTTGTGTAGGGTATAAAAACTAAAAATTTAAGCAGAAATTTGTTTGAAAATGCGATTAGATAAGGAAATTCGGTAAATGTAGTTAGATTCAGCACCCTTGATTTATATTGAATTGATATAAAATTTCCTAATATTGGGCCATCTAGAAACCTTTTAAAACCTAAACCGAAACCTTTTCAATCGCTCCAACCAACCGAAACCTTTTCAAAATCAAGGAGCGAAACCAAAACCGATTGGCAAGTGAGAGTAAAACCGAAACCGAAACCTTTATTCGATTCGGTTCCCAACTCTGATAAATACACATTCATTGATAGAGTCTAATCCCCTTTTGATACTACTTTCCGATACTCCGCTCAGCACCGGTAAGTCTAAGTCCAATAGTTTATCTAAACTAGCTGCCATGCTATATTTAGGGAATTCACAAGGGTCTCGTATCGGTCGTATTGTTGTATTGTCTTGAAAAAATACGATAGTTGTGAAAATGTTGTTGCTGTTTTCCATACAAAAAAAAATACGATAATACAACTTTGCAACCTGTGTTTCTATGACTCTCGTATTGATTCTTCTTCTTATTTGAAATGTAATTAGAGGAAATTGTTAAAATTTCTTTTAGGGACTTGCCGAAAATGTTGCAACAAAGAACGTGAAGACCTCCAAAAGTCTTGCGACCATCAAACTGGGCATTGAACGGGGGCGACTTGTTGAAAATATTGAATCAAAGCACAGGTGAACCGCAATATTTCTTCCGATACTTGATTTGGACCGCATCAGAACCTCCGCGAATGGTGGCACGCATCCCGTGGCGAACGAATTTAGGTTAGGTTGAACATTTCAGACTTGGGAAATTGAGCGACCATTACCATTACAGGTAATGAAATTTTATTTCATTACCATTACCATGCTATGGTTATTGTAATGGTAATGGTAATGAAGTAATGAAAATTTCATTACAATGGTAATGAAATTACCATTACTTCATTGCGATAGTAATGATAATGAAGTAATGAAATTTCCATTACTTCATTACTTCATTACCTATCTGCCCCAATTGCGTTTTCGTCCTTTTTTGGGCGAATCATGCCAAGTTTAATTGTAGCTTGGATGATTCATGTAAGTTGGGATTAGGACAGCTTCTGAGTGCGTCCTTGGACATTTTATGGATGATTCATGTCAGGTGGGATTAGGACAGCTTCTGAGTGCGTCCTTGGACATTTTATGGATGAATCATGTCAGCTGGGATTAGAACAGCTTCTGAGTGCGTCCTTGGACATTTTTCGGATGATTCATGTCAGGTGGGGTTAGGACAGCTTCTGAGTGCGTCTTTGGACATTTTATGGATGATTCATGTCAGTTGGGATTATAACAGCTTCTGAGTGCGTCCTTGAACAATTTTTGGGTGAATCGTGTCAGTTGGGATTAGGACAGCTTCTGAGTGTGTCCTTGGACATTTTTCGGTGGATTCATGTCAGGTGGGATTAGGACAGCTTCTGAGTGCGTCCTTGGACATTTTTCGGTGGATTCATGTCAGGTGGGATTAGGACAGCTTCTGAGTGCGTTCTTGGACATTTTTCGGATGATTCATGTCAGGTGGGATTAGGACAGCTTCTGAGTGCGTCCTTGCACATTTTTTGGGTGAAT
>CATOAR010000003.1:0-30264 GCA_951394025.1 Heteromyza rotundicornis | reverse complement strand
GGTACAAGTTTGGCTTTGAAGTTTGTTGTTCTTTGAACAGAATGGACTTTAATAATGTATGTGTACACTTTTCAGAGTGCCCCTTTGAGAAAACAGATTTTTTGTAAATAAAAACCACATTTCCCAACATTCATATAGATTGAATTTTATTAGATTGATAATTGGTTGATAAAAAATGTTCCACTAAACTATGTCAACTTATGATTTTTATACCCCCACACTCACTGTGGCAGGGTATACTAACTTTGTCACAACGTTTGTAACGCCCATAAGGAGGCGTGTCCGGTATGGAAAAGTATATATATTCTTGATCAGTATCACCTCCTGAGTCGATTTAGCGATGCCCGTCTGTCTGTCCGTCCGTCTGTCCGTCCGCACGATAGCGGTCGCAGTTTTGGAGATATCGACTTGAAACTTTGGGTACATGTTTTTCTCGTGAATACTGAGATCAAGTTCGAGAATCAGCCAAATCGGATAAAAACTGGGCGTGGCTCCCATACACAGAAAAAAAAGATAAACATTCTTGAAGTCTTTTTTATTGTTGTATCCGATTAAAAATGTTTAGAAACGTATTTTTGACATGGTCCGAGGTTCCGAAGCCACATATATAAGGGTCTAAATGGGGTCTTGAGACCAATTTTTTTTTTTTGGTGGAATTGATTGGAAATTTTTAGAAATGGATTTTGGACATGGTCCGGGCTCCAAAACCACCTATAATTGGCTCAAAATAGGGTCTTGAGACCACATTTTGTATGTTCGAGATACTTCTTCCTACAGTGTGGGGGTATTTCAACTTCGGTATAGCCGAAGATAGTCCACTCTCTAGTTTTAAAATAACATTAGTAAACAAACACTTTTTTATTAAGTAGGTGTTTTTTAAAGTACTTTTTATAATATTTGACACTTGCAACCATAATAATTGTTAAATTTTAAAAGTATGTCCCATAAATTTCCAAAAAAACCTATACAATTTTTTTAAGAAAAAGTCATTAATTTTTGTTTATTTAGAGCCTAACAAATGTATTTATAAGCATTAAAACTTTGTTTCACTTCTGGTTTCCTTATGGTCCTGAAAGGGTTAAAAAAAATTTTTTTGGAGCACCGTATATTTTTATTTTCTTTTGTCTTTCTTCTTTTGGCCTCTCTTTTGAATTTTTGTTGCTTTGGTTACATTAGGAATAACATCGACAAAGGAAGATAATCTCTTACTTATATAAAATTCTTTGTTTGTAGGTTTGTAGGTTTGTAGGTTTGTTCCCTTATAACTCAAGAAATACTTGACCGATTTTAATGAAACACATATCAAAATGTAGGTAATTTCATCATAGGCTATATGCCATTTCATTAAATTTAGGCGTTAGAGGTGGGCGTGGTAAATATTTTTTTAAAATGCAGTGTTTAACCGATTTTGTGGGAATTTTTTATGTGGTTTTGGGTAATGAATGGTAACATGTCAGGGCCGCCGGCAGGAGGGGTTTTTGGGTGTCAAATCCCCCACCCCCCCTCTTTATCAAAAAAAATATATCATATTTCAAAAATATTATTTCTTTTAAAATATAAATTCATTGTTAAAACCGTATTTTTTAATACCCCTAAAAGAAAAGTTGAATTGGAAAAGCATATTTATGAAGGTTTGCTTTTAAAAAAACCATGATGCAATAATACTAGGTGATATCAGTAGGGAGAGCCGTTGAAATTTGAATTTGTACTGATACTACCTGGTATTATTTCATCATGTAACTAAACAAATATATTTCAGTATTGAGTAGTTACATTTAATACTTTTGTAAGTTGGAATTAAAAAAAGAGCTACTCCACTTAAGATGTTGTGTCAAACTAGGTGGGTTGAAAAACACGAAGCCATAGCGGCTTTTATAGAGCTGCAGCCGTACGTTATAAGCTCCTTAGATGAAATAAAAATTTGGTTAGATTCAAAAACCTCCAGTACGAATCAATACTGGGCTGTGCGAACAATCGCCCAAAAACCAAAAATGAATAATCGCCCAAAAAATTTTACCAACATTTTTGGGCGATTGTTCATTTTGATTTGGGTGTTTTTTCATTTTTTTTTTTGGGCAGTTCATAATGAAAAATCAAAAAATGAAAAATCGCCCAAAAATATTTTTTGGGCGATTGTTCATTTTTTGATTTTGTTGAAATCCAGCTTCTGACACAAAAATAGGAGTGGGTACACTACAAAAATGTTCATTCATAAATCAACACGAAAATTACAACAACAAAAGTATTATAAAATCGCGAGATTTTTTTATACAAATTTTCATATTAACGACACACCAAAAAAGATGTACAAAGATGTTTTTTGTAATAGCTAAAACCACATCCTTTTAAACTTGAAAAATTTTAACCAAAAATCGCGACTGCGGCGCTTTTTCCCAAAACATTACTACACTAAAGATTACACCATTACAACAACAAAATTAAAATAACACCAACTGTTTCGTTGTAGTTATAGCATCATTGTAATTAGAATTTTAAATCACAAAAGTTTAATATTAGTTCCGTATTTTGGCTTTAAGCTCAGATTCGGCAAATATTTGCCCAAATACACTCAGATATTTCTAAAATCAACTAAAATCGTATGTGACTCAGATATTTTTAATATCAACTAAAATCGTATGTGACTGAACCAGTATTTTATTTTTCTGAATGTATTTTCCAAGTATTTCAGCAAATATTTGCCTAATCTGACCTTAGCTTTACATAATTTACAGATTGGGCCAGCTAATTTCTCTGTTTTCAAAAAACATTCAAGAACTACATCTGAAGTAGAAGCATACAATGGTGTTTTAGGACGAATAATTTCCAAGAATGGAAATTTTTTTAAATTCGTCAAATCCATGCTCTAAAGCTACGGTCAGATTAGGCAAATATTTGCACAAATACTGGGAAAATACATTCAGAAAAATAACATAGTGGTTCAGTCACATACGATTTTAGTTGATATTAAAAATATCTGAGTGTATTCGGGCAAATATTTGCCTAATCTGATCGCAGCTTAAGAATTCTATAAAAGCAGAAGTTTCCAAATTCTTTGTTTCTTTGAAATATGAATATCTGAAATGTTTTCTTATTATTAGAAAAAAATAAACATTTTTTTTGGGCGATTGTTCATTTTGATTTTGGGCTATTATTCATTATGAACAAAAGCCCAATATTTTGGGCGATTGTTCATTTTAACTTTTGGGCGAAAATTCATAATTTTTTGGGCGATTTTCGCAATTTTTTGGGCTTTTATTCATTATGAAGAATGGCCCAACATTTTTGGGCGATTGTTCATTTTTGGTTTTTGGGCGATTGTTCGCACAGCCTCAATACTGGAATGTTCCGAGGTTGCTTTAGTTGGAAATATAGAACTGTGGCGAAGTTTTGTGGAGCAAAATGAACTAAAAAAGACAAACGCTCTGGAATATCTTCAAGTATGAATTTTTCTTTTAAACATTGTACAACATGCACACATAGTAGAAACATTTCATATATTTAAATAATGTGTTTATTTATTTGTAAAATCTGTTAACAGGTGTGCAATCGTGTTAGTTTTGAGCCGGTTTATAAAATATCAAAAATACTAGCTGTCATCCCAGTTGCTACAGCTACAAGTGAGCGATCATTCAGCACTCTTCGTCGCCTCAAAAATTACTTGCGCAACTCAATGGGAGAACATCGAGTAAATGGTTTAGCATCATTGATTTTTCAAAAAAACCAAGACGGTTGTTGTTGCTTACTTGATTTGTTTTTATATTGTTTTACATTAGTTTGTTTTGCTTTTGTTAATTATACCCCCACACTCACTGTGGCAGGGTATACTCACTTTGTAACGCCCATAAGGAGGCGTGTCCGGTATGGAAAAGTATATATATTCTTGATCAGCATCGAAAACTGAGTCGATATAGTTATGTCCGTCTGTCCGTCTGTCTGTCTACACGATTGCGGTCGCAGTTTTGAAGATATCGACTTGAAATTTTTTACTTCAAAAGTAAGAGCAAGTTTAAATATCAGCCAAATCGGACAAAAACTAGGGTGGGCTCCCATATAAAAAAAATAATATTTTTTCCAACTTTTGTTTTTATTGTTGTATTCGATAAGAAATGTTTAGTAACATATTTTTTACATGGTCCGAGGTTCCGAAACCATATATATAAGGGTCAAAATGGGGTCTGGAGATCAAATTCTTTTTTTTTGTGGATTTGATTGGACATTTTTAGGAACGGATTTTGAACGTATTTTGAGTCTCCGAAACCACCTATAAATGGGGTCTAAAGACAACATTTGTTTATATTTGAGGTATTTCTAAATTTCTACTGTGTGGGGGTATTTCAGCTTCGGCATTGCCGAAGATAGTCCACTCTCTAGTTTTTAAATTTTTTTCAACCCGTGCAACGCCGGGTATGTAACATCTAGTATATATATATATATATATATATATATATAGTCCACCCAAAGCAAATTAATATAAGGGTTACTATGAATTTTTATTAAAAAAAAATCGATGTGATAGAAATATTCTGTAAACTCAGAAAGTCATTATTTTTGTGTGTCAAACCAACTGTATAGGTGGGAATGCCAGTACAAAAAAATTTAAAAAATTAAAAAAAAAAAAAGAAAATAAAAAAGAATAAAAAAAAAGTTTTTTAAAATATAACCCTTTAATCGACTAAAAAGCAAAAAATAAATTCCCTTTAAATTAATTTCCGCAATTTCGATTTAAAATTAAGGGTTTTTGGGTTATATAAAGGGTTATATTTTAAAAAACTTGTTTTTTCCTCTTTTTTATTTTCTTTTTTTTTTTAAATTTTTTAACCCTTTTTTAAAAAATATCCCCCCCCTTTTCCCCCCCTTTTTTTTAATTTTTTCCCGAATGCGAACCTAAGTAAAAAATTTTAGTCCTGTAGCTTAAAAAATACGAACGTTAGTCCATCCCGAACTTTAAAAAGGCTCCATCCCCTCCCCTTTATCCCCACACCCCCCATCAAAGGGTGTAAAATTCATTGTAGCTCGAAGGAATCGGAAGTTATTCCATGTTTATGAAAAAGGGGTTTGAGTCCCCCCACGTCCCCCTACGCCTCTGATGGAACCCAAATTTAATAGAATGCATTGTCACAGGAGTTTTATCAGTGTTCTAAATTTCAGCCCTCTATCTCATGTGGAAGTGTATGAAAAAGCTCGCCGCAGATTTGAGGATATATATACCGACATATATATATACATATATACATATATATATATATATAGTCAAGCCAAAGCAAGTTAATATAAGAGTTATAAAAAAGAAAAATATTTTCCAAATTTGTACCGAAAAGTTGAAAAAATTTTTTTTTAAATAACCACTTATTGAATTTGACTAAAAATCCGCCGTTCATTTGCCAGTTTTTGGGATTAGTATTTTTGAAAAAATTCCTAAAACAGCTGACAAAACTTAAGTAATATAAAATTAAAAATTTCAAAAACATGTAATTTTTTTATCATTTTTTTTAAATAACTTAATACATTTTATATTTGAAAAAGATTTCACCTCTCAAAAAATACCAAACTCTTGAAAATCGGATCAAAAATAGATAAGATACGGTCATCAGAGTAGCCAAAAGTAGCAAATTTTATAGTCTATACTTCAAAATAAATTTTTAAAAAAAGTTGATGTGATAGGAACATTCTGTAAACGCAGAAAGTCATTATTTTAAGGTGCCAAACCAACTGTATCGGTAGGAATGCCTGTACATTTAACCCCTTGAGGACCACAGGGACATATGTGTCCCAAGAACATTTTCAAGATTTTTTTAAAATAACATTAGTAAACAAACATTTTTTTTATTAAGTAGGTGTTTTTTAAAGTACTTTTTATAATATTTGACACTTGCAACCATAATAATTGTTAAATTTTAAAAGTATGTCCCATAAATTTCCAAAAAACCTATACAATTTTTTTAAGAAGAAGTCATTATTTTTTGTTTATTTAGAGCCTAACAAATGTATTTATAAGCATTAAAACTTTGTTTCACTTCTGGTTTCCTTATGGTCCTGAAAGGGTTAAAAAACATTTTTTTGTAGCACCGTATAATTTTATTTTCCTTTGCCTTTCTTCTTTTGGCCTCTCTTTTGAATTTTTGTTGCTTTGGTTACATTAGGAATAACATCGACAAAGGAAGATAATCTCTTACTTATATAAAATTCTTTGTTTGTAGGTTTGTAGGTTTGTAGGTTTGTTCCCTTATAACTCAAGAAATACTTGACCGATTTTAATGAAACACATATCAAAATGTAGGTAATTTCATCATAGGCTATATGCCATTTCATTAAATTTAGGCGTTCGAGGTGGGCGTGGTAAATATTTTTTTAAAATGCAGTGCTTAACCGATTTTGTGGGAATTTTTTATGTGGTTTTGGGTAATGAATGGTAACATGTCAGGGCCGCCGGCAGGAGGGGTTTTTGGGTGTCAAACCCCCCCCCCCTTTAAGATTGGAAAAACCCTTTTTTTTATCAAGAAATATATCATATTTCAAAAATATTATTTCTTTTAAAATATAAATTCATTGTTAAAACCGTATTTTTTAATACCACTAAAAGAAAAGTTGAATTGGAAAAGCATATTTATGAAGGTTTGCTTTTAAATAAACCATGATGCAATAATACTAGGTGATATCAGTAGGGAGAGCCGTTGAAATTTGAATATGTACTGATACTACCTGGTATTATTTCACCATGTAACTAAACAAATATATTTCAGTATTGAGTAGTTATATTTAATACTTTTGTAAGTTGGAATTAAAACAAGAGCTACTCCACTTAAGATGTTGTGTCAAACTAGGTGGGTTGAAAAACACGAAGCTATAGCGGCTTTTGTAGAGCTGCAGCCGTACGTTATAAGCTCCTTAGATGAAATAAAAATTTGGTTAGATTCAAAAACCTCCAGTACGAATCAATATTGGAATGTTCCGAGGTTGCTTTAGTTGGAAATATAGAACTGTGGCGAAGTTTTGTGGAGCAAAATGAACTAAAAAAGACAAACGCTCTGGAATATATTCAAGTATGAATTTTTCTTTTAAACATTGTACAACACGCACACATAGTAGAAACATTTCATATATTTAAATAATGTGATTATTTATTTGTAAAATCTGTTAACAGGTGTGCAATCGTGTTAGTTTTGAGCCGGTTTATAAAATATTAAAAATACTAGCTGTCATCCCAGTGGCTACAGCTACAAGTGAGCGATCATTCAGCACTCTTCGTCGCCTCAAAAATTACTTGCGCAACTCAATGGGAGAACATCGAGTAAATGGTTTAGCATCATTGATTTTTCAAAAAAACCAAGACGATTGTTGTTGCTTACTTGATTTTTGTTTTTATATTGTTTTACATTAGTTTGTTTTGCTTTTGTTAATTATACCCCCACACTCACTGTGGCAGGGTATACTCACTTTGTAACGCCCATAAGGAGGCGTGTCCGGTATGGAAAAGTATATATATTCTTGATCAGCATCGAAAACTGAGTCGATATAGCCATGTCCGTCTGTCCGTCTGTCTGTCTACACGATTGCGGTCGCAGTTTTGAAGATATCGACTTGAAATTTTTTACTTCAAAAGTAAGAGCAAGTTTAAATATCAGCCAAATCGGACAAAAACAAGGGTGGGCTCTAGGGATGTCAATTTTCGAGACCTTTGCCGATCCCGGGATTTTCGGGATTGAAAAATGCAATCCCGGGATCCCGGGATTAGTCCCGGGATTTGGTTATTTTTCAATTCATCCAAAATTCAGTAAACAAATGTTATATTAAATCGAATTGAATTGCTTTTAATATACATACATATACTATAATATTTTGGAAATTGCGCAAATAATCTAACAATATTCAAGGTTTTTTTTTATTTGGATCAAAGTTTGCATAACTTTAAAATATGTAGAATAAAATACTAATTGGAATAGATTTGGTCTTTGGAATCTTGGGTTTCCGGTCAGAATAAGATCATTTTCAAAATGTGTCGTTTGATCCACATTTCTCGAACAACTCTTGACCTGAACATTTTGTCGAACATTTTTATTAAAATTGGAATTTGTATTTCATGTCCCGAACGATGTTCGATGTATTTTTTGATCCGATTTCCATTTAAACAAAATGGATTTGAGTGCTTTATAGTCTACTAATTTGCAAACAGTTTGGAACTATTTTTTCCTTAAATTTGTTGACGTAATGAAAATATGCCTAAATTGCCTTCACGCATTGGTACAAGTTTCTACAATGCGTATTGCATATTTTTATATGTATAACTCATATAGTTTATGTTCGAATATATCAATAAACTTTTCGCCAATTTTATTTAATTTTTTTCTTTAAATCAAAATAAATAATTTTTCCAAACCAATAAAATCAAATGAAACACATTAAATTTCCAAAAATATCCGACTTTTCGAAGTTTTTTCCTGAAAGCTTATCAACATTTTTTGGAAGAAAAACTATGGTCCTTGCTAAAACTAAACCATTCAGAAAGAAATTATTCATGATAGAAAAAGCTCCTCAATTTATAAATTTTTTTCTAAACAGATAGAATTTAATTGATTAATTTTTTCCCAACATAAAAGGCATATTTTTGAAAAAATTGCTCATAAAACTTGTCCCGAAAATCCCGGGATTAGTCAGTGTGAATCCCGGGATTTTCGGGACTAACAATGAAGCGGGATCCCGGGATTGACATGCCCACTGGGATCCCATATAAAAAAAAAAATATTTTTTCCAACTTTGGTTTTTATTGTTGTATTCGATAAGAAATGTTTAGAAACGTATTTTTTACATGGTCCGAGGTTCCGAAACCATATATATAAGGGTCAAAATAAGGTCAGGAGACCAAATTCTCTTTTTTGTGGATTTGATTGGAAATTTTTAGGAACGGATTTTGAACGTATTTTGAGTCTCCGAAACCACCTATAAATGGGGTCTAGAGACAACATTTTTTTTATATTTGAGGTACTTCTATATTTCTACTGTATGGGGGTATTTCAGCTTCGGCATAGCCGAAGATAGTCCACTCTCTAGTTTTTTTCTAAATTTCTTCTGCGAAGAATATTTTTTGTTTGTATTGTATGCAAATCTGCCAAAATCAAAGTGCTTGTAAAGCTGTGCCTGTTTCTATGAATTTTTTTTATCGGCACATATATATTTATGTATATTACATAACTTGTAAAATAATAAAATAAAAAAATAAAAGTTTAAAACGTAAAAAAATGTTCCATATAAATATTTAAAATTTTTTATCGAAACCCCCCCCTTGAAAAAATCCTGCCTGCGGCCCTGTTAACATGTTGATTCTGAAAATTTGCAGTCCGCCCACTGCCACGCCTTAACATTTTAAAAGCTTTGTAACTCGGGTCCAATTCATGGGATTTCGCTGAAGTTTTGGGAGGTGAATGGGCAGAGGGATGACTTGCAAAATCTATTTTTATTTCAGTTGCTTAAATAATACATATAACATTTCTACGTTAACATGAAATTACAAAATTATTGCGAGCGAAGCTGTATACGCTAGTAAAGAATAAAAGCTTTTAATTCTTTTCGGTTCTTTGAAAAAAGTAACGTTCGTTGCCGTATACAAATTTGTTGACTAGCAGCAAATTGAAAAGGACAAACTCTTATGTTTCAATTTTATTTATTTATGTGGTTTCTCTCCAAAAAATTTAAATTTAAAATTTAATTTCTGAGTGAAATTAAGTGCTATTTTTGTTAAAATCCTCACAAATAAAAAACAGTACTTAAACAGTACCCTTTTAACAAAAAGAAAAAAAGCTTTCGTTTTTGACAGTTCAATACGTATTTTCTCTTTTACTTTTCACACTGCATCAGCGTTTTTGGTTTTGTATTAAAAAGAGAAATAATAAAGAAATAAAACAACTGAAGTAAGGTAAATGAAATCAAATTCAGTGATATAACAAAGAAAAAACGAGTGGAACATAACAGAGTGAAACAGCGCAACCATAAACGCAAACAGAGAAAAATACACTAGTGGAATCCGCAACATCAGCACAAAACACAGCAGGAGAAAGATTGGGATTTATTATTGGAATTTTTGGAAGAAGGAGGATTTAGCCACTCCCACAAATACATGCAACGTGAAATTTTGTGAGGCTTTTCCAATTTACTTCTTATTTATTTTGTCACAAAATTTACGGGAGTTAAGTGCTGAAGCTGAAATACCCTCACACAGTATGATCCATTTTGAAGTACCTCGAACATAAAAAAATGTTGTCTCAAGACCCCATTTTGAGCCATTTATAGGTGGTTTCGGAGACTCGGACCTCTTTCATAATCCGTTTATAAAATTTTTACAATCCAATCCATTTTGACCTATTTAAACTAGTAAGAGAATTATCTTCGGTCTGACCGAAGCTATAATATCCCAAGTATACCATTTTTTAAAATATTGAATTGTATGGGAAGTGCCACGCCCCGCTGTCCAATTCCAATATGTTGCATTGAAGGCATATAACCATTTCCCGTTTAAGAATATTCAATGGCAACCCAAGAATGGCACTTTGTCCAATTACGCCGATATCTTGCATTTAGCTTAGAGTTGAAAACATGAAACCATTTGCCAAATTTTGTTGGAAAACATTAAATGAGAGGCCAGTTACAGCAATTTGAAATATTGGTTTGTATGGGCGGTACCACGCCCCTTTGCCTAATTACGCCGATATGTAGCATTTAGCTTATAGTTGAAACCATGAAACCATTTGCTAAATTTTGTTGGAACACATTAAATGAGAGGCCAGTTACTGCAATTTTAAATATTGTATTGTATGGGCGGTGCCACGCCCCTTTTTCCAATTACGCCGATATGTTGCATTTAGCTTAGAGTTGAAACCATGAAGCCATTTGCCAAATTTCGTTGGAAAACATTGTGTGGGAGCGCTATTACAGCATTTTCAAATATTGACTTGTATGGGCGGTGCCACGCCCCAATTTCTAATCCCGGCCATTTGCAGCCCAGATTAAGGCTGGGGTCTTATAGTATGTTCATGGTATTTCTAAATTTCTACTGTGTGGGGGTATTTCAGCTTCGGCATTGCCGAAGATAGTCCACTCTCTAGTTTTTAAATTTTTTTCAACCCGTGCAACGCCGGGTATGTAACATCTAGTATATATATATATATATATATATATATATATATAGTCCACCCAAAGCAAATTAATATAAGGGTTACTATGAATTTTTATTAAAAAAAAATCGATGTGAAAGTCATTATTTTTGTGTGTCAAACCAACTGTATAGGTGGGAATGCCAGTACAAAAAAATTTAAAAAATTAAAAAAAAAAAAAGAAAATAAAAAAGAATAAAAAAAAAGTTTTTTAAAATATAACCCTTTAATCGACTAAAAAGCAAAAAATAAATTCCCTTTAAATTAATTTCCGCAATTTCGATTTAAAATTAAGGGTTTTTGGGTTATATAAAGGGTTATATTTTAAAAAAACTTGTTTTTTCCTCTTTTTTATTTTCTTTTTTTTTTTAAATTTTTTAACCCTTTTTTAAAAAATATCCCCCCCCTTTTCCCCCCCCTTTTTTTTAATTTTTTCCCGAATGCGAACCTAAGTAAAAAATTTTAGTCCTGTAGCTTAAAAAATACGAACGTTAGTCCATCCCGAACTTTAAAAAGGCTCCATCCCCTCCCCTTTATCCCCACACCCCCCATCAAAGGGTGTAAAATTCATTGTAGCTCGAAGGAATCGGAAGTTATTCCATGTTTATGAAAAAGGGGTTTGAGTCCCCCCACGTCCCCCTACGCCTCTGATGGAACCCAAATTTAATAGAATGCATTGTCACAGGAGTTTTATCAGTGTTCTAAATTTCAGCCCTCTATCTCATGTGGAAGTGTATGAAAAAGCTCGCCGCAGATTTGAGGATATATATACCGACATATATATATACATATATACATATATATATATATATAGTCAAGCCAAAGCAAGTTAATATAAGAGTTATAAAAAAGAAAAATATTTTCCAAATTTGTACCGAAAAGTTGAAAAAATTTTTTTTTAAATAACCACTTATTGAATTTGACTAAAAATCCGCCGTTCATTTGCCAGTTTTTGGGATTAGTATTTTTGAAAAAATTCCTAAAACAGCTGACAAAACTTAAGTAATATAAAATTAAAAATTTCAAAAACATGTAATTTTTTTATCATTTTTTTTAAATAACTTAATACATTTTATATTTGAAAAAGATTTCACCTCTCAAAAAATACCAAACTCTTGAAAATCGGATCAAAAATAGATAAGATACGGTCATCAGAGTAGCCAAAAGTAGCAAATTTTATAGTCTATACTTCAAAATAAATTTTTAAAAAAAGTTGATGTGATAGGAACATTCTGTAAACGCAGAAAGTCATTATTTTAAGGTGCCAAACCAACTGTATCGGTAGGAATGCCTGTACATTTAACCCCTTGAGGACCACAGGGACATATGTGTCCCAAGAACATTTTCAAGATTTTTTTAAAATAACATTAGTAAACAAACATTTTTTTTATTAAGTAGGTGTTTTTTAAAGTACTTTTTATAATATTTGACACTTGCAACCATAATAATTGTTAAATTTTAAAAGTATGTCCCATAAATTTCCAAAAAACCTATACAATTTTTTTAAGAAGAAGTCATTATTTTTTGTTTATTTAGAGCCTAACAAATGTATTTATAAGCATTAAAACTTTGTTTCACTTCTGGTTTCCTTATGGTCCTGAAAGGGTTAAAAAACATTTTTTTGTAGCACCGTATAATTTTATTTTCCTTTGCCTTTCTTCTTTTGGCCTCTCTTTTGAATTTTTGTTGCTTTGGTTACATTAGGAATAACATCGACAAAGGAAGATAATCTCTTACTTATATAAAATTCTTTGTTTGTAGGTTTGTAGGTTTGTAGGTTTGTTCCCTTATAACTCAAGAAATACTTGACCGATTTTAATGAAACACATATCAAAATGTAGGTAATTTCATCATAGGCTATATGCCATTTCATTAAATTTAGGCGTTCGAGGTGGGCGTGGTAAATATTTTTTTAAAATGCAGTGCTTAACCGATTTTGTGGGAATTTTATATGTGGTTTTGGGTAATGAATGGTAACATGTCAGGGCCGCCGGCAGGAGGGGTTTTTGGGTGTCAAACCCCCCCCCCCCCTTTAAGATTGGAAAAACCCTTTTTTTTATCAAGAAATATATCATATTTCAAAAATATTATTTCTTTTAAAATATAAATTCATTGTTAAAACCGTATTTTTTAATACCCCTAAAAGAAAAGTTGAATTGGAAAAGCATATTTATGAAGGTTTGCTTTTAAATAAACCATGATGCAATAATACTAGGTGATATCAGTAGGGAGAGCCGTTGAAATTTGAATATGTACTGATACTACCTGGTATTATTTCACCATGTAACTAAACAAATATATTTCAGTATTGAGTAGTTATATTTAATACTTTTGTAAGTTGGAATTAAAACAAGAG
The DNA here is from genome assembly GCA_951394025.1 of Heteromyza rotundicornis. Classification (NCBI taxonomy): domain Eukaryota; kingdom Metazoa; phylum Arthropoda; class Insecta; order Diptera; family Heleomyzidae; genus Heteromyza; species Heteromyza rotundicornis. The sequence goes on along the minus strand of CATOAR010000003.1, from coordinate 16,767 downwards.
CTACTCCACTTAAGATGTTGTGTCAAACTAGGTGGGTTGAAAAACACGAAGCTATAGCGGCTTTTGTAGAGCTGCAGCCGTACGTTATAAGCTCCTTAGATGAAATAAAAATTTGGTTAGATTCAAAAACCTCCAGTACGAATCAATATTGGAATGTTCCGAGGTTGCTTTAGTTGGAAATATAGAACTGTGGCGAAGTTTTGTGGAGCAAAATGAACTAAAAAAGACAAACGCTCTGGAATATATTCAAGTATGAATTTTTCTTTTAAACATTGTACAACACGCACACATAGTAGAAACATTTCATATATTTAAATAATGTGATTATTTATTTGTAAAATCTGTTAACAGGTGTGCAATCGTGTTAGTTTTGAGCCGGTTTATAAAATATTAAAAATACTAGCTGTCATCCCAGTGGCTACAGCTACAAGTGAGCGATCATTCAGCACTCTTCGTCGCCTCAAAAATTACTTGCGCAACTCAATGGGAGAACATCGAGTAAATGGTTTAGCATCATTGATTTTTCAAAAAAACCAAGACGATTGTTGTTGCTTACTTGATTTTTGTTTTTATATTGTTTTACATTAGTTTGTTTTGCTTTTGTTAATTATACCCCCACACTCACTGTGGCAGGGTATACTCACTTTGTAACGCCCATAAGGAGGCGTGTCCGGTATGGAAAAGTATATATATTCTTGATCAGCATCGAAAACTGAGTCGATATAGCCATGTCCGTCTGTCCGTCTGTCTGTCTACACGATTGCGGTCGCAGTTTTGAAGATATCGACTTGAAATTTTTTACTTCAAAAGTAAGAGCAAGTTTAAATATCAGCCAAATCGGACAAAAACAAGGGTGGGCTCTAGGGATGTCAATTTTCGAGACCTTTGCCGATCCCGGGATTTTCGGGATTGAAAAATGCAATCCCGGGATCCCGGGATTAGTCCCGGGATTTGGTTATTTTTCAATTCATCCAAAATTCAGTAAACAAATGTTATATTAAATCGAATTGAATTGCTTTTAATATACATACATATACTATAATATTTTGGAAATTGCGCAAATAATCTAACAATATTCAAGGTTTTTTTTTATTTGGATCAAAGTTTGCATAACTTTAAAATATGTAGAATAAAATACTAATTGGAATAGATTTGGTCTTTGGAATCTTGGGTTTCCGGTCAGAATAAGATCATTTTCAAAATGTGTCGTTTGATCCACATTTCTCGAACAACTCTTGACCTGAACATTTTGTCGAACATTTTTATTAAAATTGGAATTTGTATTTCATGTCCCGAACGATGTTCGATGTATTTTTTGATCCGATTTCCATTTAAACAAAATGGATTTGAGTGCTTTATAGTCTACTAATTTGCAAACAGTTTGGAACTATTTTTTCCTTAAATTTGTTGACGTAATGAAAATATGCCTAAATTGCCTTCACGCATTGGTACAAGTTTCTACAATGCGTATTGCATATTTTTATATGTATAACTCATATAGTTTATGTTCGAATATATCAATAAACTTTTCGCCAATTTTATTTAATTTTTTTCTTTAAATCAAAATAAATAATTTTTCCAAACCAATAAAATCAAATGAAACACATTAAATTTCCAAAAATATCCGACTTTTCGAAGTTTTTTCCTGAAAGCTTATCAACATTTTTTGGAAGAAAAACTATGGTCCTTGCTAAAACTAAACCATTCAGAAAGAAATTATTCATGATAGAAAAAGCTCCTCAATTTATAAATTTTTTTCTAAACAGATAGAATTTAATTGATTAATTTTTTCCCAACATAAAAGGCATATTTTTGAAAAAATTGCTCATAAAACTTGTCCCGAAAATCCCGGGATTAGTCAGTGTGAATCCCGGGATTTTCGGGACTAACAATGAAGCGGGATCCCGGGATTGACATGCCCACTGGGATCCCATATAAAAAAAAAAATATTTTTTCCAACTTTGGTTTTTATTGTTGTATTCGATAAGAAATGTTTAGAAACGTATTTTTTACATGGTCCGAGGTTCCGAAACCATATATATAAGGGTCAAAATAAGGTCAGGAGACCAAATTCTCTTTTTTGTGGATTTGATTGGAAATTTTTAGGAACGGATTTTGAACGTATTTTGAGTCTCCGAAACCACCTATAAATGGGGTCTAGAGACAACATTTTTTTTATATTTGAGGTACTTCTATATTTCTACTGTATGGGGGTATTTCAGCTTCGGCATAGCCGAAGATAGTCCACTCTCTAGTTTTTTTCTAAATTTCTTCTGCGAAGAATATTTTTTGTTTGTATTGTATGCAAATCTGCCAAAATCAAAGTGCTTGTAAAGCTGTGCCTGTTTCTATGAATTTTTTTTATCGGCACATATATATTTATGTATATTACATAACTTGTAAAATAATAAAATAAAAAAATAAAAGTTTAAAACGTAAAAAAATGTTCCATATAAATATTTAAAATTTTTTATCGAAACCCCCCCCTTGAAAAAATCCTGCCTGCGGCCCTGTTAACATGTTGATTCTGAAAATTTGCAGTCCGCCCACTGCCACGCCTTAACATTTTAAAAGCTTTGTAACTCGGGTCCAATTCATGGGATTTCGCTGAAGTTTTGGGAGGTGAATGGGCAGAGGGATGACTTGCAAAATCTATTTTTATTTCAGTTGCTTAAATAATACATATAACATTTCTACGTTAACATGAAATTACAAAATTATTGCGAGCGAAGCTGTATACGCTAGTAAAGAATAAAAGCTTTTAATTCTTTTCGGTTCTTTGAAAAAAGTAACGTTCGTTGCCGTATACAAATTTGTTGACTAGCAGCAAATTGAAAAGGACAAAATCTTATGTTTCAATTTTATTTATTTATGTGGTTTCTCTCCAAAAAATTTAAATTTAAAATTTAATTTCTGAGTGAAATTAAGTGCTATTTTTGTTAAAATCCTCACAAATAAAAAACAGTACTTAAACAGTACCCTTTTAACAAAAAGAAAAAAAGCTTTCGTTTTTGACAGTTCAATACGTATTTTCTCTTTTACTTTTCACACTGCATCAGCGTTTTTGGTTTTGTATTAAAAAGAGAAATAATAAAGAAATAAAACAACTGAAGTAAGGTAAATGAAATCAAATTCAGTGATATAACAAAGAAAAAACGAGTGGAACATAACAGAGTGAAACAGCGCAACCATAAACGCAAACAGAGAAAAATACACTAGTGGAATCCGCAACATCAGCACAAAACACAGCAGGAGAAAGATTGGGATTTATTATTGGAATTTTTGGAAGAAGGAGGATTTAGCCACTCCCACAAATACATGCAACGTGAAATTTTGTGAGGCTTTTCCAATTTACTTCTTATTTATTTTGTCACAAAATTTACGGGAGTTAAGTGCTGAAGCTGAAATACCCTCACACAGTATGATCCATTTTGAAGTACCTCGAACATAAAAAAATGTTGTCTCAAGACCCCATTTTGAGCCATTTATAGGTGGTTTCGGAGACTCGGACCTCTTTCATAATCCGTTTATAAAATTTTTACAATCCAATCCATTTTGACCTATTTAAACTAGTAAGAGAATTATCTTCGGTCTGACCGAAGCTATAATATCCCAAGTATACCATTTTTTAAAATATTGAATTGTATGGGAAGTGCCACGCCCCGCTGTCCAATTCCAATATGTTGCATTGAAGGCATATAACCATTTCCCGTTTAAGAATATTCAATGGCAACCCAAGAATGGCACTTTGTCCAATTACGCCGATATCTTGCATTTAGCTTAGAGTTGAAAACATGAAACCATTTGCCAAATTTTGTTGGAAAACATTAAATGAGAGGCCAGTTACAGCAATTTGAAATATTGGTTTGTATGGGCGGTACCACGCCCCTTTGCCTAATTACGCCGATATGTAGCATTTAGCTTATAGTTGAAACCATGAAACCATTTGCTAAATTTTGTTGGAACACATTAAATGAGAGGCCAGTTACTGCAATTTTAAATATTGTATTGTATGGGCGGTGCCACGCCCCTTTTTCCAATTACGCCGATATGTTGCATTTAGCTTAGAGTTGAAACCATGAAGCCATTTGCCAAATTTCGTTGGAAAACATTGTGTGGGAGCGCTATTACAGCATTTTCAAATATTGACTTGTATGGGCGGTGCCACGCCCCAATTTCTAATCCCGGCCATTTGCAGCCCAGATTAAGGCTGGGGTCTTATAGTATGTTCATGGCAAATTTCATTTTCTTGTGATCAAAAACGTCTGAGATATAGCAGTTTTTACTAACTTGTGGGCGGTAAAAGTGGGCGTGTCAAAACCTATCCTATGTCACGACTCACGACCCCTAGAACACATATATATATTATGGTGAGAATCGGTGCTGTAGTTTTCGCGTCTGCTGGTGACAAACATATATATATATATATATATATATATATATATATATCCTCAAATCTGCGGCGAGCTTTTTCATACACTTCCACATGAGCTAGAGAGCTGAAATTTGGAACACTGATAGAACTCCGGTGCATTCTATTAATTTTTGGGGTCCATCAGAAGCGTAGGGGGCAGTGGGGGAACTCAAACCCTTTTTTTTTTAAACATGGCATAACTTCCGATTCCTTCAAGCTACAATGATGAAATTTAGTGAGTTCTTATTGACAAAATGAAATTTTGTACCCTTTGGAAAGGGGGGTATTTTGTAAGCTACAATGCTGAAATTTTTTACTTAGGTTCGCATTCGGGAAAAGAGTAAAAAAAAAAGGGGAAATGGGGGGAGAAAAAAAAATTTTTTTTAAAAAAAGAAGAAAATAAAAAAATAGTGAAAAACAAGTTTTTTAAAATATAACCCTTTAACCGACTAAAAATCAGAAAATAAATTTCCTTTAAATTAATTTCAGCAATTTTGATTAAAAATTAAGGGTTTTTGGCGACTTTAAAATCTGCAATGATATTCGGAGGAAAGTACCCAAAAACCCTTAATTTTAAATCGAAATTGCTGAAATTAATTTAAGGGAAATCTATTTTTTGCTTTTTAGTCGGTTAAAGGGTTATATTTTAAAAAACTTGTTTTTTACTCTTTTTTTTTAGCGATAATTTTTTGATAATTTATCGAAACCCAATGCAAAAAACCGCATCCAAATAGGTTCAGTATTTCTCAAGATAAACGAAAATAATATAAAATTGGCGGCCATTTTGTATGGGAAGTAGGCGTGGTTCTTATCCGCTGTTGCCCATTTTCAATACCGTCCAATCATTCTCCAAAATAAGACTAATATTTGGGGTCGATAGCTCAAAAGCTACTACAGTTATCGTACGAAATGACAGACAGACGGACAGACGCACATGGCCTAATCGACTCAGGAGGTGATGCTGATCAAGAATATATATACTTTTCCATACCGGACACGCCTCCTTATGTTCAGCTCAGTCAGGATTCGAACACGGGACGTAAGATTTATAAGTTACGCACATACACGCTGTGCCACTGAGATACTTTCGTTCTGGTCGATAAAAACAAAGCTTATATCGAATTCGTTTAAACGTTTATTAGAAATTAGTTTTTAATTTACAGCAATTTAAAAACGTTTTCAATAAAAGTAAATTGCAATACTTTTATTGGAAACGTTTTTAAATTGTTGCAAATTTATTTATTATTTTGCGGCAAAACGACCTTATTTGGAGCAAATGTTTTTTGTTTGTTTTTTCGTTAAAGTTTGTATTCAAAAGTAGTATATTTGCAGCAAACGTTCTCCAAACATAATAATTCTTTGAGTGTACCCTTGGAAACTAGTGTGTAGGGTATAAAAAGACTTGGAAAATGTTGATAATTTTTTATCGTCATATGGGAGCCACGCCCAGTTTTTGTCCGATATAGCTGATTCTCCAACTTGATCTCAGTATTCACGAGAAAAACATGTACTCAAAGTTTCAAGTCGATATCTCCAAAACTGCAACCGCAATAGTGCGCAATCGTTTTTTTTCTTTGAACATTTTGGTTGCTGCACAGAAAAAAAATGGTCGATAAAATTAACCGAAAAAAATGGTTAAAAAATGGTATATTTGACCGACGAAAAATTTAAAAAAAAAAAGTGGAAATAACCGAAAATAATTTTTGTTTTACAGAAATGGTATGCAGAGGTGTCAGCCGATGCGGCTGAGCCGGTCGGCTAGCCGCCACCGATGACCCCGGCTAAAAAACGGCTTGCGGCTAAACCGAAAATATAAATTTTTTATTCGAATTTAATTTTTTTGTACGATTTTTAACAAAAAAATAAAAGGGACGCAGATCGACAAGTTTTTCAAAAAAGTAAAAAAACAAAAGCGATTGAGGATCCAAAACTCATCTAAACTCGCCAAATAACAATTTTTTTGCATTTTTATTTATATAAAAGAAATTGCTAAGCAAATTTTAGCAGTAAAAAACTTATATTTTAAAATTTTTAGCATATCCATTTAAAGGAAAATCGGCTTAACCAAATAACCGGCTTAGCCGATCGGCTAGCCGCCGCCGCCGACGATTTTTCATCGGCTGACACCTCTGATTGTATGTTCTTTTACCCAATTGTTGGTTAAATTTGAATTTTCACCAACTTGTGCAATTTGCCATTCGCGCATTTTCAGTTGAATCGTGGTGATTCAAAGAAAGAAGAATTCTCTATCGTGTTATGAATGTTTTGCATTATAGCGGCAGCTTGATCTGAGCCAAACAGAGTTCTTTGCTTGTTATACAGCATTTTCCGAAATTTTGGAACATGTGCTAGTATTGCGCTCAAGCTTTTTTTGCCTTTTTAAACATGCAATCTTTGCATTTTTGAAATTTGTTTTTGTGTTTGATATGTTTTTGTTTGTTTTCAAATGACAAAAAAAAAACAAATGTAACGAAACAAGTTTTATGATTTTCTTACTAACAAATTTGTGCAGTAAGTTTACAATTAAAATAGTAAGCCAACAAATTTATAAGGTAAACTTACCTCCCTCATCGGTTAAATTACATACCCTTTTTGTAATTATACCTCCAAAGAAGTACACCAAAAATTTCTCATCCGTTAGATTAACCGAATTGAAGGGTTGGAGCGTTTTTAACGTCTTTTTCGGTTAAATCTACCGACTTTTTTTTTGTGTGTGGGATTTTTGGCGGGATTTCTATTAGAGCCCGACTGATTAATCGGCTTCGGTAGTTATCGGCAAAAAAAAACCACAACACATGGAATTAGAACGAATTTTTTATTTTGTCGGGTCGAATATGGGAATAATTGGACAAGGGGCGTAGTACCGCCCATACGATTTTCTAACCCACATAACGGCTAATTTTCTTGAAACTTGTGTCGTGCTATAACTTTCAAACCAAAGATCCCACAAGAGAATGTTCTAGGTAAAAATTGTAGAAAATTTTATTATCTACAAGAAATAAGTCTGGTAAACGTGCATCCCACCGTTTACAATATATTACACGAAAACCAGAAAATGTGTAAACTTTGACACGTTATATAACACCGTTCGACATTAAAAAATGGACATGATCTGGACTAACAATTTCAATTTGTGATGGTTAAAAAAGAGTACCCGTGTCTCCCAGTTTTTCTTGATCAATTCTTAAAACCATTTAAATGTCATTTTTGCATTTTTCCCATTTCATAATTATTATAATTATTCAAAAAAACAGTTTAAATTGAATTTTAAATGTTAAAAATACATTTGATAAAGGAAAAACATACCTTTAAAAACATATAAACTTTTTACGATAGGATATAAACTCATACCTAGACTAGAACCAATTCTGAAATTCAAAATTTTTTTTAATTTTTTCTACTTAAAAATTTTGTATTTGTAAAAAAAAATTTCAATTTCAGAATTGGTTCTAGTGTAGCGGTATGAGTTTACATCCTATCGTAAAAAGTTTACATGTTTTTAAAGGTATGTTTTTCCAAATGCATGTTAAACTTTTCAAATTCAGTAGTTTTTGAAGAAAAACTGTGAGACACGGGTTATCTTTTTTAACCCTCACAAACAGAATTTGTTTGTTATCATCAAGTGCATTACCAAAAGTTGATTTTTGTCGAGCGGTGTAATACAAGATATCCACTTTACGAAAAACATTTTTAGTTTTAAAAGTAGGCGGTGTAGTTCTCTTCAATATGATACCAGGGGATTTCCCATAGGATTATAGCAGCTGAAGCACAACCTCTAGAGTCCCGCCATTTTGGAATTAAGCTTAGGACACGCCCCTGAATGAGTTCAGTAAAAAAAATCAAGTGCACTAATTTTTGTGAAAAAATGCTAGAATGACTGGACTATTCGTAAAACAAATATACAAAATATTTTTCTATATAGGATGATTGTGCTTTAAGGTATCGTTATGTATTATGCAAATATTCGAATGCGATAGCATGCTGTACTACGACAATCTGTTGCTTACCACTGCATAAATTCGATACTTATTGACAACTTGCAGGGCCCGGTCCGCTTTGCTGGCCCTAAAAAAGGTATTTTTGCCTTTAAGGTCATAATAAATTAATGATAAACAATTGTCAAATATTTTTATTGGGAGCCTAAGTGTACCATTTTGAAATAGTGAATTGTATGAAAAGTGCCACGCCCTGCTGTCCAATTCCGACCATATGTAACATTGAATTTAGAATTGAAAGAATAAAATCATGTCCCGTTGAAAAATGTTCATTGGGAGCCCAAGTGTAACATTTTTTTAAATATTAAATTGTATGGGAAGTGCCACGAACCGCTGTCCAATTCCAATATGTTGCATTAAAGGCATAGAACCATTTCCCGTTGAAGAATATTCAATGGGGGCCCAAGAATGGCACTTTGAAGTATTGAATTGTATGCGCGGTGCCACGCCCCTTTGTCCAATTACGCCGATATATTGCATTTAGCTTAGAGTTGAAACCATGAAGCCATTTGGCAAATTTTAATGGGAAACATTGTGTGGGAGCGCTATTACACCATTTTCAAATATTGACTTGTATGGGCTGTGCCACGCCCCATTGTCTAATCCCGGCCATTTGTAGCCCAGATTATTTCGTTTTCTTGTGAACAAAAACGTCTGAGATATAGCAGTTTTTACTAAATTGTGGGCGTGTCAAAACCTAGTCTATGTCACGACACATATATAAACACATATATAAATTTTGGTGAGAATCGGTGCTGTAGTTTTCGCGTCTACTGGTAACAAACATACACGTCTCTTTTATATATATAGATTATAATCGATACGGTAAAAGAAATTGGTTTGACCTCAGTACAATATCTATATATATAATCTTCTTCTATATATATAAAACAAAGTCGCGATATGTGTTACTCATGGCATCAAAAATCAACGGAGCATCCGATTTGGATAATTTTTTATTTGTTGCCTTCGCCTTGGTGGTACGTTTCTATGTCGGTCCAGAAAACCCGGAAAATTGTTAAAATCGTGAAAATAGCCCATATTTGTAAGGGAAAGGCTTGCGTTCTTTCAGGAGCATCGTTATTAATTGCATACATTGCATACTTTGCCATAATTATTTTTCAGTTAGCATAGATCAGATCCATAGATTATACGTGGCGCCGTGGTGAGATGTTTGTTGCACCGCCGTGGTTGCATACTTTCTGAGGTTGCCATAATTTATTTTTCAGTTAGATCAGATCAGAGATTTTATTACATCTTCAGCTTTTCCTAACATTAAATTTCAGTGATATTCTCCAATGAAATTCTGTGATTTTTCTAACTTCGGTGAGTTCCAGAAAACATTTCCACAATAAGTAAGCTTACACATTCTACACCGAGAGAAAAAAAACAGTAAAATCAACGAAAAAGTAGGTCTATTTAACAATTTTCGCGGTTAAAAACCATCCGATAGTTTAAACTGGTAAATTGACAGTTGCTGCGCTGTTGATAACCGTAGCCTAGTGGGAAGATGTCCGACTGCCACCCGGGAGGCCTGGGTTCAAATTCCGGTACAACCGTCGCTAATTTTTTTTAAAATAACTTTTTTTTAATAAAAAAAAATGTTTTCTGTTTTTTTTTTGGCTCAACTCTAAATTTTCTTAACTTTATTTATAAATGTTTTTAAACTAAGTTGTAATTGTCCTTTTGTAGTCGCTCTAGACAAGGCTTGATCCTTGAGTTGCCATATGAAAGGACTTTCATTGTTTTTCGGGGAATATCCTATCAAAAGAAGAAATGGGAAGAAAAAGGAATTCATGAAAATTTGAGAAAATTTTAATAAATACGAACAATGAACAATCAAAACCAATGAAAGTTTAGTTGTAGTTGAACAAAAAGGAGACAAACTTGCGATATACCTGGCATCACTGTGTGAACTAAAAGAACAGTAACCTTTTAACAGCCACTGATATACGATTTTATGTTCTCCTATCTGTTGAACTAACTGTTACACACTCTGCGGTTCATAACATGATTTTGATGGTTGTCAAATCTGTTGACATTTGGAGTAGTCAGTTGAAAGGCTATGTTAGTTGGCTGCAACATTTTTTATTTATTCCATAGAAAACTAGATTGATAGTTTTTTTTTAATTGCCCGACTGTCATTTCCACTGCTGTCTTTTTTCTCGGTGTACTTCTTCCAATTCGTTCGCGATAGTGTATTGAGCAGGCGCAACTATTTAATACACTTTTCAATATTTATCGGGCATTTTCTGACTTTAAGTTCAAATATGAAATTATGAACACGTTAAATCTGCGGCGCGAAAGATTTAATTTATGGCATGTCATTAGACATGCTCACCTAAATAAATACCACTTATTCATAATGAGCTAATTTAAGGAACCTTATTTGTAAAGGGTTTTCCCTCAATATTGTCTACAATTTAGTGAATGACAATTTAATGATCGATTCTAAGAAGTAAACAAATACATCCCAACAATGTAACAGTTCAAGGAAGTACAATGATGAATGTTTCATCCCCTATTTTAAGTATTTCTAAGAAGGATATTGTAAGTAGTCGTACATCCGCTAAATACAGTGACAAGCAGGTACACGAGGTACGCGAGCGTTCATAGGCTACCTAAGTAAGCTGTAGTTTTAAGAAATAGTTTTAAACTTGTATATAAACCCAAATTTTAATTTAATAAAAACAGTATCATACAAATACTCAGCCGAAGCAGATATTTATTTCTCTTCGGTGGATAGAATTTACAAATCTATTCACACACAAAAAAATTAACAAAATTGTTGTCAATAACGGTTAACAAAAAATGTTTATCGATCTGAATAAAATTTTTGCAATTTGAACAACATTTTTTTTATTCGACAAAAAAGATAGATTGATAATATTATTTTGTTGACCTTACACGCAGAGAAAAAATATGGTTGGAGCATGATTGCAGCGATCATATTTACTTGCTACAATAATACTATGATTGTACAGACCATAGTTGGTAAATTATATTTGAATGATTATAGAGACTATATTCTGATTTCAGAGATCATATTATGATTAGATTCAACCATGCCAAAAACATGCTAGAGGCAATAATGTATATGATTGGAATTAAGTATAAGTGATCCTAGATAAAAGCTTTGCTTGTTAGGACTAATTATTTATATAATGTAGCCCTAGTTATACGGTATTCATAAGTATAAAAACTAGAGAGTGGACTATCTTCGGCTATACCGAAGCTGAAATACCCCCACACAGTAGGAAGAAGTACCTCGAACATAAAAAATGTGGTCTCAAGACCCTATTTTGAGCCAATTATAGGTGGTATTGGAGCCCGGACCATGTCCAAAATCCATTTCTAAAAATTTCCAATCAAATTATATATGTAGCTTCGGAACCTCGGACCATGTCAAAAATACGTTTCTAAACATTTCCAATCGAAAACAACAAGAAAAAAGACTTGAAAAATTGTTATCTTTTTTTTCGGTGTATGGGAGCCACGCCCAGTTTTTATCCGATTTGGCTGATTCTCGAACTTGATCTCAGTATTCACGAGAAAAACATGTACCCAAAGTTTCAAGTCGATATCTCCAAAACTGCGACCGCTATCGTGCGCACGGACAGACGGACAGACGGTCAGACGGTCAGACGGTCAGACGGACAGACGGACAGACAGACGGACATCGCTAAATTGACTCCGGCGGTTATGCTGATCAAGAATATATATACTTTTCCATACCGGACACGCCTCCTTATGGGCGTTACAAACGTTGTGACAAAGTTAGTATACCCTGCCACAGTGAGTGTGGGGGTATACAAATATTTTGGGTAATAAATGTTAAATGTGTAATGTTAATGAATAGATTTGTCTGCAAACATAAGCATAAAAATATACAAACCTACACAAATACAAGACACCGGCTTTAGCCAACTAATTCGACTCGACCAAAACTGGAATAACATTGCCCGCAACTTTAAAAACAACTTTTATGACAATTGATACTAAAAGAGCTTTTCAAATAGTTTAGAATACCAAATTGTATCAAATTGAGACAAAAGTCACTAGTGAGACTGTGGCGGCTATTGCGACTTCGCTAAAATAGACCTCTTAATCTTACAAAAAATGTATATAAATGCTGAACTTCATTTCCAATAATATTTCATGAAAAATTCATATACACATAAAAATTGCATATGATTAGTGTATTAGAACACAAGAAATTCAAGGCAGCAGTAGCTAAACGTGCTAACGCGCAACCAAAGTATCCCAGGTTCAAATCTCGGCACGGCCAAACGTAAGTAAGTAAAGAAAAATGTATATGAACTCTTGAGTCGTGAGTTGTGAGGTGGAATAGGTTTTGACAATCTTATTTTTACCACCCACAGGCTAGAAAATAAGTATTTCTCTCACATTTTTGCAGAAATTTTTTTTTTATACCAAATACTAATCGATTAACAACCAACTTGGTTGCTCATTTGCGAATTGTTTCCCAAAGGTGGCGCTGCCACCTACCACTGAATTTATATTTATATTTTGTTAGACTGCACTAAAATTCAATAAAATTATGACGTGCAGGAAAAAAACCGGGTAGCATAATTATATAAAATCAACAATCAAATCTCTTGAACTTTTTTTTGGTAATTTGTTAAATTTAAATGTAATGTAATTTATTGGTAAATAAATTTATAATAATAATATCAAAATGTTATTAAACTATAACTATACTGAGATATGTGAATCAAATTCAATAAAATAAAATTGTTAAACATTAAACACTGACTCCTATAAATTTAATTTGTAATGTACATAGAAACGTTGAAAAAAAAGGGCGGCAAAATCACCTTTGCCCCGGGCGCTACAATGTGCTCCCACACTATGTCTCATGGCATTCGTTTCGTGACATGTTCACGGCAATTTATATTTTAAATAGTGTTCTGATGTCGAAAATATGGGTATTTGAATCAAAAAACTCGTGGTGAAGCTAAGGAACTAGTTGCAAAGTCTACGATGACGAATGAGGGTTTTGGTAATGCTAGGCAAAACCTATCCAACCGGTATGACAATAAAAAATTTTAGTCAACTCTCAATTAAAAGTTTTGTTCAACCTTCCGGCAGTTTTGGTGGAATCCGGTGGTGACGGTGAAGCCTGGTTTTTGGGTGATTCATGTCATTTGGGATTAGAGCAACATCCAGGTGCGTCATTGGAACTTTTTTGGGTGATTCATTCAAAAACCAGGCTTCGCCGTCACCACCGAAGCAGCACAAAAAATATTGTAGCAACGTAAAAAAAAAATTTTCAAATCATAATAGTTATGGCGTAACTTTTAAAATATATTCGAAAAATAAAAGTTACGAGCATTGGAAAAAATATTTTCAAGCGATAATAGTTATGGCGTAACTTTTCAAATATTTTCAAAAATAAAAGTTACGAGCAATGGAAAAAATATTTCTCGCTCATAATAGTTATGCGGCAACGTAAAAAAATATTTTCGAACCATAACAGTTATCGGCAATGGGAAAAATATTTCGTGCTCATAACAGTTATGCGGCAACATAAAAAAATATTTTAAAACCATAACAGTTATCAGCAATGGAAAAAATATAAATTGCAGTTTAATAGTTATGGTGCAACTTTTTTGCGATAAAACTTATAATAGTTATGTCCCTTCTTTTAAGGCCACTTCGAAGAAAGCAGCTTTACCATCAACCTCGAATACAACTGGTAGAAATACCTTGCAAACTAATGTGGTCAATTCTAATTGTTGTCTGTGCTCTTCACCTGAACATAAAACTAGTAAGAGAATTATCTTCGGTCTGACCGAAGCTATAATACCCTGCACATGCGAGTACGATACATTCTGAGACCATATGTTAGTAATTTTATCGAAAATCGGTATTTCATTGATAGTTTTTCGATATTTTATTCATAATTTTTCGATATTTTATCGATAGTTTTTCGATAATTTATCGATTTATTATCGATAATTTTTCGATATTTTATCGATTTATTATCGATAATTTTTCGATAATTTATCGATAATTTTTCGATAATTTTCCAATATTTATCGATAATTTTCCAATATTTATCAATAATTTTCCAATATTTATCGATAACTTTAATTTCCTGATCCATTTAAAAATTTTGTTCCAATTCCATTTTGTTCCGGTCCGATTCCATTTCGTTCCGGTTTCATTCCCATTTCGCTCCCGACCTCATTTCCAACCCAATGCAAAAAACCGCATCCAAATCGGTTCAGTATTTCTCAAGATAAACGAAAATAATATAAAATTGGCGGCTATTTTGTAGGTAGGCGTGACTCTTATCTGATGTTGCCCATTTTCAAAACCGTCCAATCATTCGCCAAAATAAGAGGAATCCCAAAATTTGGAGGCGAGCGGTTAAGTATTTCTCAAGATAAACGAAAATAATATAAAATTATCCGAAGTTGCCCATTTTCAATATCATCCAATCATTTGCCAAAATAAGAGGAATCCCAAAATTTGGAGGCGATCGGCTAAGTATTTCTCAAGATAAATGAAAATAATATAAAATTGGCGGCCATTTTGTATGGGAGGTAGGCGTGGCTCTTATCCGATGTTGCCCATTTTCAAAACCGTCCAATCATTCGCCAAAACAAGAAGAATCCCAAAATAGCACAAAAGCTACGACAGTTATCGTGCGAAATGACGGACAGACGGACATGGACTAATGGACTCAGGAGGTTGTCGCGGCATGGATTCGCGGCACAGTTGTTGTTGTTTTGTTGTATTGTTTGTTTTGTTATGTTTTTTTGTTTCCCTTTTGTTCGGGGCGACGGGCGAACAAAATCGAAGGAACAAAATCTCACACGCACTAACCGAAAGAACGCACTGCACGATTTTATTGAATGTTAATTTTTTTATATTAATATATTTGTTTTGCTTAATTTGCTAAGCAAAACAAATTCGCCACTCGCGGGTGATGTGCGACCGGCGCGCGGAAGAAGAAAGCTGAATATTTTGTTTGAGCTGTCAAAGTTCTCTTGCTTTCTTCTCCTTTCTTTCGCTTTTGCTTTCGTTAAGTTAGCTCAGTGAGCGGCGGCGATCCGATGAGGGTATTGCCAGCTTCGCCATTACAATAGTAAATTGTCAAAACCTGGACTAAAGCTTTTGTACTTTTTGAACCTGTTTGAGGGAGAGGAATTTGAGAACATTTTTGCTTTCGCCTATACGTACATGAGTGCCGCCAAAATGTATATTTCATTTTGGTGGGTGCAGGGGGGTATATGTAAATTTGCCAAACACACCTAGAAAAATCTGAAGAGATTTTTCGCATATAGGTATGGGTAAAGCCCCGACTGCGGACACTGGTTTCTGCGTAAGCCGCACTCTATGTATGTGGGAAGATAAATGGAAAGTGAGCGTCATAGGCGCTCATATATTCTAATTCTTTGAGTTCTTTTTGAGCAGGGTAGAAGGAGAGTGGCAAAAGCTTTGGTTTTTTTTCTTAAATTTAATTAAATTATTTGTTTCCAAAAGTTGGATAATTTTCTTTTCTTTTTTTAAAAATTGTGTTTTTTTGTTGAGTGGTGAAGTGGAGCTGTTGCCATCGTCGGACTGTGGCTGGAGGACAAGTGGTCCAAAGGGAGTATTTTTGCGCGCTGGTTTAGTTTTGCCAGCTAGTGTTTATTTTGCTTTATTTTATTTGTGGCAGTCGGCCATTTAGTGATTTGTTTTTGAGGAATTGAATAGAGTTGGACAGATTGTGTTCGGTCGTGATTTATTTTGGTGAAGTGTTTCCGTCCAAGTAGTTTGCTTGGGATTTGTTTGGCCGTTTTTCCCCCCTCTTCCTTATTCCTTTTTTTTGTTTGTGTTGTCCCGCATCAGAGCCAAGTTGTTGCTGGACATCGAATTTTATCGAAGTCCAGCTGGTGAATAGATTCTGCAAAGAATCGTGCGAGGGATTTCAGACAGGTTGGTCTGGTCCCGCAAATCAATTGCGTTTAAAAAGATTTAATTTTTGGTGTACGAATAATTTCTTTTGGGTGATTGTCGGCTTGTGTTGATTTTGAAAAAGGGTTTGTGTGCGGTATTATTTTCCTTGTGTCGGGAAAATTTCCGTTTCTTTTATATATAGTTATATATATACCTATATATATATCTATTGCGGCAGTTTCGGTGTAGTTTTTTAAAAGAAGTTTATTTATCAGGTTTTCGTGTGTTCGTGTTGTTCGTTCGTCCGGGGATACCATACCGCGAGGGTCGTCTTAAATCCCACGCTTCGCGACTGTGCTATTCGGGCAAATAGGGAATTTAATTATTGCGTGGGGATTATCGATTTTAGTTAGTTTAAATAAAGTTTAGTTAAAAATAGCGCGATAA
>CATOAR010000002.1:92500-97216 GCA_951394025.1 Heteromyza rotundicornis | reverse complement strand
TTTTGTAGTCGAAAAATACCATCAACGTTAAAAAAATATTTTTTCTCAAAAATTTTTGAAATTTTTAAATTTCATTCTTCGTCTTCACTCAACTTTGTAAACGGAAAAATTCATCAAAGTGGAAAAAAAAATTTTTCTCAAAAATATTTTCTTTCCCATCATTATGCTTCAATGCCGTGCCACTGACATTCATTTTTGATGAAAAACATTTTTATTTTTTCTTCACTCTTCACTCTTCTACTTTTTCTGAAGCAAAATTTCGCCAATCCTAAATTGGTTTTCTTCCAAAATGCCCCCATATCATGTTCGTGTACGGTGAAATTATCAAAAATTTCACTTGAATTTTTACTTTTCGTCCAACAAAGTCTTCTTGTCTTCTGTTTTTTGCCATTCTTTTCTGTTTATGATGCGAATTTTTCAATTTTTTTATTAACTTTGAAAAATTTTTTCTTCACACATTTTTCTAGTCGTCTTCTGTTCGTTGTTCTGTTTGTTGAACACATACAAAAATTTTTGATGAAAATTTTTTTTTGACTTTGAAAAAATTTTTTCTTCTTTCATATTTTGCTTCAATGTTGCGCCACTGACATTAAATTTTTTGTCTTCTGATTTTTTGAAGGAAAAAATTTTTTCAACTTTGAAAATATTTTCTTCTAACAAAGATACCTTGTCGTCTTCTTTGATGTCCAACAAGCACCAACGACAATTTTGGTCCAAAAATTTTTTCAACATGAAATTTTGAAATTTCATTTTTTGTCTTCACACAACTTTTGTAGTCGAAAAATACCATCAACGTTAAAAAAAGTTTTTTTCTCAAAAATTTTTGAAATTTTTAAATTTCATTCTTCGTCTTCACTCAACTTTTGTAAACGAAAAAAAATCATCAAAGTGAAAAAAAAAATTTTTCTCAAAAATATTTTCTTTCCCATCATTATGCTTCAATGCCGTGCCACTGACATTCATTTTTGATGAAAAACATTTTTATTTTTTCTTCACTCTTCACTCTTCTACTTTTTCTGAAGCAAAATTTCGCCAATCCTAAATTGGTTTTCTTCCAAAATGCCCCCATATCATGTTCGTGTACGGTGAAATTATCAAAAATTTCACTTGAATTTTTACTTTTCGTCCAACAAAGTCTTCTTGTCTTCTGTTTTTTGCCATTCTTTTCTGTTTATGATGCGAATTTTTCAATTTTTTTATTAACTTTGAAAAATTTTTTCTTCACACATTTTTCTAGTCGTCTTCTGTTCGTTGTTCTGTTTGTTGAACACATACAAAAATTTTTAATGAAAATTTTTTTTGACTTTGAAAAATTTTTTCTTCTTTCATATTTTGCTTCAATGTTGCGCCACTGACATTAAATTTTTTGTCTTCTGATTTTTTGATGGAAAAAATTTTTTCAACTTTGAAAATATTTTCTTCTAGCAAAGTTGCCTTGTCGTCTTCTTTGATGACCAACAAGCACCAACCACAATTTTGGTCCAAAAATTTTTTCAACATGAAATTTTGAAATTTCATTTTTTGTCTTCACACAACTTTTGTAGTCGAAAAATACCATCAACGTTAAAAAAATATTTTTTCTCAAAAATTTTTGAAATTTTTAAATTTCATTCTTCGTCTTCACTCAACTTTGTAAACGGAAAAATTCATCAAAGTGGAAAAAAAAATTTTTCTCAAAAATATTTTCTTTCCCATCATTATGCTTCAATGCCGTGCCACTGACATTCATTTTTGATGAAAAACATTTTTATTTTTTCTTCACTCTTCACTCTTCTACTTTTTCTGAAGCAAAATTTCGCCAATCCTAAATTGGTTTTCTTCCAAAATGCCCCCATATCATGTTCGTGTACGGTGAAATTATCAAAAATTTCACTTGAATTTTTACTTTTCGTCCAACAAAGTCTTCTTGTCTTCTGTTTTTTGCCATTCTTTTCTGTTTATGATGCGAATTTTTCAATTTTTTTATTAACTTTGAAAAATTTTTTCTTCACACATTTTTCTAGTCGTCTTCTGTTCGTTGTTCTGTTTGTTGAACACATACAAAAATTTTTGATGAAAATTTTTTTTTGACTTTGAAAAATTTTTTCTTCTTTCATATTTTGCTTCAATGTTGCGCCACTGACATTAAAATTTTTGTCTTCTGATTTTTTGATGGAAAAAATTTTTTCAACTTTGAAAATATTTTCTTCTAGCAAAGTTGCCTTGTCGTCTTCTTTGATGACCAACAAGCACCAACCACAATTTTGGTCCAAAAATTTTTTCAACATGAAATTTTGAAATTTCATTTTTTGTCTTCACACAACTTTTGTAGTCGAAAAATACCATCAACGTTAAAAAAATATTTTTTCTCAAAAATTTTTGAAATTTTTAAATTTCATTCTTCGTCTTCACTCAACTTTGTAAACGGAAAAATTCATCAAAGTGTAAAAAAAAATTTTTCTCAAAAATATTTTCTTTCCCATCATTATGCTTCAATGCCGTGCCACTGACATTCATTTTTGATGAAAAACATTTTTATTTTTTCTTCACTCTTCACTCTTCTACTTTTTCTGAAGCAAAATTTCGCCAATCCTAAATTGGTTTTCTTCCAAAATGCCCCCATATCATGTTCGTGTACGGTGAAATTATCAAAAATTTCACTTGAATTTTTACTTTTCGTCCAACAAAGTCTTCTTGTCTTCTGTTTTTTGCCATTCTTTTCTGTTTATGATGCGAATTTTTCAATTTTTTTATTAACTTTGAAAAATTTTTTCTTCACACATTTTTCTAGTCGTCTTCTGTTCGTTGTTCTGTTTGTTGAACACATACAAAAATTTTTAATGAAAATTTTTTTTGACTTTGAAAAATTTTTTCTTCTTTCATATTTTGCTTCAATGTTGCGCCACTGACATTAAATTTTTTGTCTTCTGATTTTTTGATGGAAAAAATTTTTTCAACTTTGAAAATATTTTCTTCTAGCAAAGTTGCCTTGTCGTCTTCTTTGATGACCAACAAGCACCAACCACAATTTTGGTCCAAAAATTTTTTCAACATGAAATTTTGAAATTTCATTTTTTGTCTTCACACAACTTTTGTAGTCGAAAAATACCATCAACGTTAAAAAAATATTTTTTCTCAAAAATTTTTGAAATTTTTAAATTTCATTCTTCGTCTTCACTCAACTTTGTAAACGGAAAAATTCATCAAAGTGTAAAAAAAAATTTTTCTCAAAAATATTTTCTTTCCCATCATTATGCTTCAATGCCGTGCCACTGACATTCATTTTTGATGAAAAACATTTTTATTTTTTCTTCACTCTTCACTCTTCTACTTTTTCTGAAGCAAAATTTCGCCAATCCTAAATTGGTTTTCTTCCAAAATGCCCCCATATCATGTTCGTGTACGGTGAAATTATCAAAAATTTCACTTGAATTTTTACTTTTCGTCCAACAAAGTCTTCTTGTCTTCTGTTTTTTGCCATTCTTTTCTGTTTATGATGCGAATTTTTCAATTTTTTTATTAACTTTGAAAAATTTTTTCTTCACACATTTTTCTAGTCGTCTTCTGTTCGTTGTTCTGTTTGTTGAACACATACAAAAATTTTTGATGAAAATTTTTTTTTGACTTTGAAAAAATTTTTTCTTCTTTCATATTTTGCTTCAATGTTGCGCCACTGACATTAAATTTTTTGTCTTCTGATTTTTTGAAGGAAAAAATTTTTTCAACTTTGAAAATATTTTCTTCTAACAAAGATACCTTGTCGTCTTCTTTGATGTCCAACAAGCACCAACGACAATTTTGGTCCAAAAATTTTTTCAACATGAAATTTTGAAATTTCATTTTTTGTCTTCACACAACTTTTGTAGTCGAAAAATACCATCAACGTTAAAAAAAGTTTTTTTCTCAAAAATTTTTGAAATTTTTAAATTTCATTCTTCGTCTTCACTCAACTTTTGTAAACGAAAAAAAATCATCAAAGTGAAAAAAAAAATTTTTCTCAAAAATATTTTCTTTCCCATCATTATGCTTCAATGCCGTGCCACTGACATTCATTTTTGATGAAAAACATTTTTATTTTTTCTTCACTCTTTACTCTTCTACTTTTTCTGAAGCAAAATTTCGCCAATCCTAAATTGGTTTTCTTCCAAAATACCCCCATATCATGTTCGTGTACGGTGAAATTATCAAAAATTTCACTTGAATTTTTACTTTTCGTCCAACAAAGTCTTCTTGTCTTCTGTTTTTTGCCCTTCTTTTCTGTTTATGATGCAAATTTTTGCAATTTTTTATTATCTTTGAAAAATTTTTTCTTTACACATTTTTCTAGTCGTCTTCTGTTCGTTGTTCTGTTTGTTGAACACATACAAAAATTTTTGATGAACATTTTTTTTTCGACTTTGAAAAAATTTTTCTTCTTTCATATTTTGCTTCAATGTTGCGCCACTGACAATAAATTTTTTGTCTTCTGATTTTTTGATGGAAATAATTTTTTCAACTTTGAAAATATTTTCTTAGCAAGACGACAAGGCGTCTTCTTTGATGACCAACAAGCACCAACGACAATTTCGGTCCAAAAATTTTTTCAACAAGAACTTTTGAAATTTAATTTTTTGTCTTCACACTTTGTTCCAGCTCTTGTTCGTCTTCTTATTATGCCGTACGCCAGCCAGCCAGCCAGCCAGATATCAGATATATTTTGATTTAGAACAATTTTCCACTATCCACTGACACCACCTC
>CATOAR010000002.1:82500-87500 GCA_951394025.1 Heteromyza rotundicornis | reverse complement strand
TTATTATAATAAGAGGCAATTCTAGTTTTTTGAAATTATATAAAATTTTTATGCTAGACCTTCCTCAATATTATTTTTTTGGTAAAAAATATATTTGAAAAGAAAAAAGAATTACTAAAACTCTTTTAAATTTTTGAGGTTTTCTTTATTTAACTTTAGCTCTTCATATTATGAATGGATTTCTCCATCCAGTAATATACCATGTGCTTAAATTTCCGAAAAAACAAGCAACTTATTTAGCATAGTCTTACAACCCTCAACCATATGTAGTCCAAGCAGCACTCTAAAATGAATTAAAGTACATAACAGCATGGACCGCAATATGCGTTCAAAATGTCGATGTTCATGTGTCCTGCAGTTCACACGATGACGCACAGTTTGCTGCGTTCTTCATCGACCCATGAGCCGAGTGATCCACCGCTTAGAGTGATATTTATTTGTTTGTTTATTATTTCATGTCAGTTTTTGTAAAAATTTATTGAAAAAAAAAGATTTTTCAATAAGATTTTGTGGTTTATTTTAAACCCAAACACGTTTTAGTTGCGAATGTCTTAGTTCATATAAATACTTTTATGTGATTATATTTTTTTTCTAATTAAATTAAAAATAAATAACAATCACAAATATTAAATACGAGCATTAACTTATAAGAATTCAAATTAATAAATTCATATAAGTACAACGTAATGTTTAAAGGTTATATATTTTCAATGTATGCAAATTACATAAAAGTAAGCAGTACAATGTGGCAAATAAAAAAAAAATTTAAAAAACCAAAAAATAAAAACTAAAGAAAAAAACAATATATAATTTGTATATATATTGACAAAAAGAAGATAGAAATAAAAAAATAGAAAAAATTAAAAAAAATTTACATTTTTTTTTCAATTTTTTTCTTTTTATTTTTGTTTCATTTTCTTTTTATTTTGATTTATATGTGTATATATAGTGAAATTTTATGTTTTCGGATAGGAACACATTAATGATCCTTCCGCAGGTTCACCTACGGAAACCTTGTTACGACTTTTACTTCCTCTAAATAATCAAGTTCGGTCAACTTTTGCGAAACAACCGTAACACACGAGGCGTCACAGTGATCACGTCCGGAGACCTCACTAAATAATTCAATCGGTAGTAGCGACGGGCGGTGTGTACAAAGGGCAGGGACGTAATCAATGCGAGTTAATGACTCACACTTACTGGGAATTCCAAGTTCATGTGAACAGTTTCAGTTCACAATCCCAAGCATGAAAGTGGTTCAGCGGTTTACCCGGACCTCTCGGTCTAGGAAATACACGTTGATACTTTCATTGTAGCGCGCGTGCAGCCCAGGACATCTAAGGGCATCACAGACCTGTTATTGCTCAATCTCATTATTGCTAGACGCAATTTGTCCATTTAAGAAGCTAGTGTCCTTATAATGGGACAAACCAACAGGTACGACTCCACTTATATAAACACATTCAAACACTTGTACATTTTACTGCATTCATGAATGAAGGCTATATAAGCTTCAACACCATAATCCTGAAAGCATCTATTTAATATATTTGAGTCTCGTTCGTTATCGGAATTAACCAGACAAATCACTCCACGAACTAAGAACGGCCATGCACCACCACCCATAGATTCGAGAAAGAGCTATCAATCTGTCTTACACACTTATGTTCGGACCTGGTAAGTTTTCCCGTGTTGAGTCAAATTAAGCCGCAGGCTCCACTCCTGGTGGTGCCCTTCCGTCAATTCCTTTAAGTTTCAGCTTTGCAACCATACTTCCCCCGGAGCCCAAAAGCTTTGGTTTCCCGGGAAGCGACTGAGAGAGCCATAGTAGTAGCTACACCCAATTGCTAGCTGGCATCGTTTATGGTTAGAACTAGGGCGGTATCTGATCGCCTTCGAACCTCTAACTTTCGTTCTTGATTAATGAAAACATCTTTGGCAAATGCTTTCGCTTAAGTTAGTCTTACGACGGTCCAAGAATTTCACCTCTCGCGTCGTAATACTAATGCCCCCAAACTGCTTCTATTAATCATTACCTCTTGTTCTAAAAACCAATGAAAGTAGAACAGAGGTCTTATTTCATTATTCCATGCACAAAATATTCAGGCATTTGGAGCCTGCTTTAAGCACTCTAATTTGTTCAAAGTAATTGTACCGGCCCACAACAACACTCGATGAAGAGCACTGAAGCAGGTTTAAATAGGAGGAATACATAAAAAATACAAGTATTAATTACATATAAGAACTCCACCGGTAATACGCTTACATACATAAGGCAATGTACATACCACAATTACAGTTTGTACTACCCGTATGAAGCACAAATTCAACTACGAACGTTTTAACCGCAACAACTTTAATATACGCTATTGGAGCTGGAATTACCGCGGCTGCTGGCACCAGACTTGCCCTCCAATAGGTCCTTGTTAAAGGATTTAAAGTGTACTCATTCCAATTACAGGGCCTCGGATATGAGTCCTGTATTGTTATTTTTCGTCACTACCTCCCCGAGCTGGGAGTGGGTAATTTACGCGCCTGCTGCCTTCCTTAGATGTGGTAGCCGTTTCTCAGGCTCCCTCTCCGGAATCGAACCCTGATTCCCCGTTACCCGTTGCAACCATGGTAGTCCTAGATACTACCATCAAAAGTTGATAGGGCAGACATTTGAAAGATCTGTCGTCGGTACAAGACCATACGATCTGCATGTTATCTAGAGTTCAACCAATATAACGATCTTGCGATCGCTTGGTTTTAGTCTAATAAAAGCACACGTTCCAAAAGGTCCGTGTTTATATTGCATGTATTAGCTCTAGAATTACCACAGTTATCCAAGTAACTGTTAACGATCTAAGGAACCATAACTGATATAATGAGCCTTTTGCGGTTTCACTTTTAATTCGTGTGTACTTAGACATGCATGGCTTAATCTTTGAGACAAGCATATAACTACTGGCAGGATCAACCAGAATAATGTTCAATTGTTATATAGTTTTTGTTTGATATTTTTTTTTATTTGAAATATCCATTTTATCATATTAAAAATGTTTGAAAAAAATATATTTTTTTGAAAAAGCGAAAGGAGCCATCCAGAGTATGACATAGCATCGATTCGTAATCTAGTTTCAATTATATTTTTTCATTTTATACAAAAAATAGCTTTAGTGTATATGAAAAAAATTTCCATTTCAAAAATATCATTTTAATACATTTACTTGAAATTTGCAATGCATTAATTTATATATTAATATTTGTAATATATATTTTGTTCGTGATATGAAATTAAAAATTTCATTTATCACATAAAAAAGACTATTGTTATATATTTTGAGAAGTGTCTATTATTTCTCATTTGAAAATGAAGTGTGTGTAGTATTCGGGAAGCCAACGAACGAATTCGCCGACCACCGAACACACACACGTCCAGCACATATGTTAGTGCAAAAATGTGAGGAAAACCTCAGATTTTAATATTAAACTAACGTTGCCGTATCTCTATAACCATGAATGTGTGTGGAGATAATAGCAATTTTCATGCTAAACACAACACACAACAAACTTTTATCGGAATATGAAGAAACTCATAAATGAATATCAACATATCCCGTCTTCATTTTCAAAAAATTGACCACTCCCTAGATTGGTTTTCTTCCAAAATACCCACAAATACCGACGATGTACGTGAAATCATCATCCAAAACAATGCTCAATGTTCACCTCAACTATTAAAAACTTCACTTCAATTTTTGTAACATTTCTTCCGAAAAAGAAGGTTTGTTTGCCATTTTTTGATGCAATTCAAATTTCTGTAACATCGAATTTTTCCCAACTTTGAACTTTGTTCACAAATGTGTTTAGTCTTCTGTTTTTTTTTGCCGCACCACCAGCAATTTTTTGATGAAAAATATATTTCGACTTTGAAAAAATTGTTCTTCTTTCATATTTTGCTTCAATGTTTGCGCGCCACTGACATTAAATTTTTTGTCTTCTGATTTTTTGAAGGAAAAAATTTTTTTAACTTTGAAAATATTTTCTTCTAGCAAAGTTGCCCTGTCGTCTTCTTTGATGTCCAACAAGCACCAACGACAATTTTGGTCCAAAAATTTTTTCAACATGAAATTTTGAAATTTCATTTTTTGTCTTCACACAACTTTTGTAGTCGAAAAATACCATCAACGTTAAAAAAATATTTTTTCTCAAAAATTTTTGAAATTTTTAAATTTCATTCTTCGTCTTCACTCAACTTTGTAAACGGAAAAATTCATCAAAGTGGAAAAAAAAATTTTTCTCAAAAATATTTTCTTTCCCATCATTATGCTTCAATGCCGTGCCACTGACATTCATTTTTGATGAAAAACATTTTTATTTTTTCTTCACTCTTCACTCTTCTACTTTTTCTGAAGCAAAATTTCGCCAATCCTAAATTGGTTTTCTTCCAAAATGCCCCCATATCATGTTCGTGTACGGTGAAATTATCAAAAATTTCACTTGAATTTTTACTTTTCGTCCAACAAAGTCTTCTTGTCTTCTGTTTTTTGCCATTCTTTTCTGTTTATGATGCGAATTTTTCAATTTTTTTATTAACTTTGAAAAATTTTTTCTTCACACATTTTTCTAGTCGTCTTCTGTTCGTTGTTCTGTTTGTTGAACACATACAAAAATTTTTGATGAAAATTTTTTTTTGACTTTGAAAAATTTTTTCTTCTTTCATATTTTGCTTCAATGTTGCGCCACTGACATTAAAATTTTTGTCTTCTGATTTTTTGATGGAAAAAATTTTTTCAACTTTGAAAATATTTTCTTCTAGCAAAGTTGCCTTGTCGTCTTCTTTGATGACCAACAAGCACCAACCACAATTTTGGTCCAAAAATTTTTTCAACATGAAATTTTGAAATTTCATTTTTTGTCTTCACACAACTTTTGTAGTCGAAAAATACCATCAACGTTAAAAAAATATTTTTTCTCAAAAATTTTTGAAATTTTTAAATTTCATTCTTCGTCTT
>CATOAR010000002.1:70000-72500 GCA_951394025.1 Heteromyza rotundicornis | reverse complement strand
AATGTGAGGAAAACCTCAGATTTTAATATTAAACTAACGTTGCCGTATCTCTATAACCATGAATGTGTGTGGAGATAATAGCAATTTTCATGCTAAACACAACACACAACAAACTTTTATCGGAATATGAAGAAACTCATAAATGAATATCAACATATCCCGTCTTCATTTTCAAAAAATTGACCACTCCCTAGATTGGTTTTCTTCCAAAATACCCACAAATACCGACGATGTACGTGAAATCATCATCCAAAACAATGCTCAATGTTCACCTCAACTATTAAAAACTTCACTTCAATTTTTGTAACATTTCTTCCGAAAAAGAAGGTTTGTTTGCCATTTTTTGATGCAATTCAAATTTCTGTAACATCGAATTTTTCCCAACTTTGAACTTTGTTCACAAATGTGTTTAGTCTTCTGTTTTTTTTTGCCGCACCACCAGCAATTTTTTGATGAAAAATATATTTCGACTTTGAAAAAATTGTTCTTCTTTCATATTTTGCTTCAATGTTTGCGCGCCACTGACATTAAATTTTTTGTCTTCTGATTTTTTGAAGGAAAAAATTTTTTTAACTTTGAAAATATTTTCTTCTAGCAAAGTTGCCCTGTCGTCTTCTTTGATGTCCAACAAGCACCAACGACAATTTTGGTCCAAAAATTTTTTCAACATGAAATTTTGAAATTTCATTTTTTGTCTTCACACAACTTTTGTAGTCGAAAAATACCATCAACGTTAAAAAAATATTTTTTCTCAAAAATTTTTGAAATTTTTAAATTTCATTCTTCGTCTTCACTCAACTTTGTAAACGGAAAAATTCATCAAAGTGGAAAAAAAAATTTTTCTCAAAAATATTTTCTTTCCCATCATTATGCTTCAATGCCGTGCCACTGACATTCATTTTTGATGAAAAACATTTTTATTTTTTCTTCACTCTTCACTCTTCTACTTTTTCTGAAGCAAAATTTCGCCAATCCTAAATTGGTTTTCTTCCAAAATGCCCCCATATCATGTTCGTGTACGGTGAAATTATCAAAAATTTCACTTGAATTTTTACTTTTCGTCCAACAAAGTCTTCTTGTCTTCTGTTTTTTGCCATTCTTTTCTGTTTATGATGCGAATTTTTCAATTTTTTTATTAACTTTGAAAAATTTTTTCTTCACACATTTTTCTAGTCGTCTTCTGTTCGTTGTTCTGTTTGTTGAACACATACAAAAATTTTTGATGAAAATTTTTTTTTGACTTTGAAAAATTTTTTCTTCTTTCATATTTTGCTTCAATGTTGCGCCACTGACATTAAAATTTTTGTCTTCTGATTTTTTGATGGAAAAAATTTTTTCAACTTTGAAAATATTTTCTTCTAGCAAAGTTGCCTTGTCGTCTTCTTTGATGACCAACAAGCACCAACCACAATTTTGGTCCAAAAATTTTTTCAACATGAAATTTTGAAATTTCATTTTTTGTCTTCACACAACTTTTGTAGTCGAAAAATACCATCAACGTTAAAAAAATATTTTTTCTCAAAAATTTTTGAAATTTTTAAATTTCATTCTTCGTCTTCACTCAACTTTGTAAACGGAAAAATTCATCAAAGTGGAAAAAAAAATTTTTCTCAAAAATATTTTCTTTCCCATCATTATGCTTCAATGCCGTGCCACTGACATTCATTTTTGATGAAAAACATTTTTATTTTTTCTTCACTCTTCACTCTTCTACTTTTTCTGAAGCAAAATTTCGCCAATCCTAAATTGGTTTTCTTCCAAAATGCCCCCATATCATGTTCGTGTACGGTGAAATTATCAAAAATTTCACTTGAATTTTTACTTTTCGTCCAACAAAGTCTTCTTGTCTTCTGTTTTTTGCCATTCTTTTCTGTTTATGATGCGAATTTTTCAATTTTTTTATTAACTTTGAAAAATTTTTTCTTCACACATTTTTCTAGTCGTCTTCTGTTCGTTGTTCTGTTTGTTGAACACATACAAAAATTTTTAATGAAAATTTTTTTTGACTTTGAAAAATTTTTTCTTCTTTCATATTTTGCTTCAATGTTGCGCCACTGACATTAAATTTTTTGTCTTCTGATTTTTTGATGGAAAAAATTTTTTCAACTTTGAAAATATTTTCTTCTAGCAAAGTTGCCTTGTCGTCTTCTTTGATGACCAACAAGCACCAACCACAATTTTGGTCCAAAAATTTTTTCAACATGAAATTTTGAAATTTCATTTTTTGTCTTCACACAACTTTTGTAGTCGAAAAATACCATCAACGTTAAAAAAATATTTTTTCTCAAAAATTTTTGAAATTTTTAAATTTCATTCTTCGTCTTCACTCAACTTTGTAAACGGAAAAATTCATCAAAGTGTAAAAAAAAATTTTTCTCAAAAATATTTTCTTTCCCATCATTATGCTTCAATGCCGTGCCACTGACATTCATTTTTGATGAAAAACATTTTTATTTTTTCTTCACTCTTCACTCTTCTACTTTTTCTGAAGCAAAATTTC
>CATOAR010000002.1:60000-65000 GCA_951394025.1 Heteromyza rotundicornis | reverse complement strand
GTTTGAGAATAGGTTAAGGTCGTTTCGACCCTAAGGCCTCTAATCATTCGCTTTACCAGATAAGATTATTTTACATAATATTAAAATGCACCAGCTATCCTGAGGGAAACTTCGGAGGGAACCAGCTACTAGATGGTTCGATTGGTCTTTCGCCCCTATACTCAATTCTGACAATCGATTTGCACGTCAGAACTGTTTCGGTCTTCCATCAGGGTTTCCCCTGACTTCAACCTGATCAAGTATAGTTCACCATCTTTCGGGTCACAGCATATTTGCTCAAGGTACGCTCTAGTTAGAGGTATAAATAATATAAATACTATTATACATAACTGTATAGAACGCCCCGGGATTGAATTAATAGACTATAAAATAGACTAAAAACTAATCCCATTAAAATAACAGTTAAGTTAATTACGCCTTTGGGTTTTTACAATCCCAATGACTTGCACATATGTTAGACTCCTTGGTCCGTGTTTCAAGACGGGTCCCGAAGGTATCCTGAATCTTTCGCATTGTTAATCATATAAGCGCATGCAATGAACATAAAAATACATGATTTAAATGATATTGTAAAATTTACAAGAAATTTGAGCACTATATATTGATAAATCTATCAACGCTTTATCAAATCAATTCAGCATTTATTCATTAATACACAAAAGCATATTAATTTGAACAAACTTTATGCAAATGATCTTATGATAAATTAAGATTAAGTTAATAGATTACAATGTCCTTATATGGAAAAAATGCACACTATTACGAATAAATATTATAAAATAATACCATCGGCATAATGATGAATTTTCCATAATGGATATTCAGGTTCATCGGGCTTAACCTCTAAGCAGTTTCACGTACTATTTAACTCTCTATTCAGAGTTCTTTTCAACTTTCCCTCACGGTACTTGTTTACTATCGGTCTCATGGTTATATTTAGTTTTAGATGGAGTTTACCACCCACTTAGTGCTGCACTATCAAGCAACACGACTCTTTGGAAACATCTTCTAGTAATCATTAACGTTATACGGGCCTGGCACCCTCTATGGGTAAATGGCCTCATTTAAGAAGGACTTAAATCGTTAATTTCTCATACTAGATTTAAGACGTTCCATACACTGCATCTCACATTTGCCATAAAGACAAAGTGACTTAGTGCTGAACTATTTTCTTTTCGCTCGCCGCTACTAAGAAAATCCTTGTTAGTTTCTTTTCCTCCCCTCATTAATATGCTTAAATTCAGGGGGTAGTCCCATATGAGTTGAGGTTGTATAAAATATGTTTCAATTGTGTATTTGTGTGTTAAACATAAAAAAGAAAACCAAAAATAAAAGATAATTTTTTCATTCCATTTACATTTTTCTTCTCTTTGACATATATATTATTTATTATAATAAGAGGCAATTCTAGTTTTTTGAAATTATATAAAATTTTTATGCTAGACCTTCCTCAATATTATTTTTTTGGTAAAAAATATATTTGAAAAGAAAAAAGAATTACTAAAACTCTTTTAAATTTTTGAGGTTTTCTTTATTTAACTTTAGCTCTTCATATTATGAATGGATTTCTCCATCCAGTAATATACCATGTGCTTAAATTTCCGAAAAAACAAGCAACTTATTTAGCATAGTCTTACAACCCTCAACCATATGTAGTCCAAGCAGCACTCTAAAATGAATTAAAGTACATAACAGCATGGACCGCAATATGCGTTCAAAATGTCGATGTTCATGTGTCCTGCAGTTCACACGATGACGCACAGTTTGCTGCGTTCTTCATCGACCCATGAGCCGAGTGATCCACCGCTTAGAGTGATATTTATTTGTTTGTTTATTATTTCATGTCAGTTTTTGTAAAAATTTATTGAAAAAAAAAGATTTTTCAATAAGATTTTGTGGTTTATTTTAAACCCAAACACGTTTTAGTTGCGAATGTCTTAGTTCATATAAATACTTTTATGTGATTATATTTTTTTTCTAATTAAATTAAAAATAAATAACAATCACAAATATTAAATACGAGCATTAACTTATAAGAATTCAAATTAATAAATTCATATAAGTACAACGTAATGTTTAAAGGTTATATATTTTCAATGTATGCAAATTACATAAAAGTAAGCAGTACAATGTGGCAAATAAAAAAAAAATTTAAAAAACCAAAAAATAAAAACTAAAGAAAAAAACAATATATAATTTGTATATATATTGACAAAAAGAAGATAGAAATAAAAAAATAGAAAAAATTAAAAAAAATTTACATTTTTTTTTCAATTTTTTTCTTTTTATTTTTGTTTCATTTTCTTTTTATTTTGATTTATATGTGTATATATAGTGAAATTTTATGTTTTCGGATAGGAACACATTAATGATCCTTCCGCAGGTTCACCTACGGAAACCTTGTTACGACTTTTACTTCCTCTAAATAATCAAGTTCGGTCAACTTTTGCGAAACAACCGTAACACACGAGGCGTCACAGTGATCACGTCCGGAGACCTCACTAAATAATTCAATCGGTAGTAGCGACGGGCGGTGTGTACAAAGGGCAGGGACGTAATCAATGCGAGTTAATGACTCACACTTACTGGGAATTCCAAGTTCATGTGAACAGTTTCAGTTCACAATCCCAAGCATGAAAGTGGTTCAGCGGTTTACCCGGACCTCTCGGTCTAGGAAATACACGTTGATACTTTCATTGTAGCGCGCGTGCAGCCCAGGACATCTAAGGGCATCACAGACCTGTTATTGCTCAATCTCATTATTGCTAGACGCAATTTGTCCATTTAAGAAGCTAGTGTCCTTATAATGGGACAAACCAACAGGTACGACTCCACTTATATAAACACATTCAAACACTTGTACATTTTACTGCATTCATGAATGAAGGCTATATAAGCTTCAACACCATAATCCTGAAAGCATCTATTTAATATATTTGAGTCTCGTTCGTTATCGGAATTAACCAGACAAATCACTCCACGAACTAAGAACGGCCATGCACCACCACCCATAGATTCGAGAAAGAGCTATCAATCTGTCTTACACACTTATGTTCGGACCTGGTAAGTTTTCCCGTGTTGAGTCAAATTAAGCCGCAGGCTCCACTCCTGGTGGTGCCCTTCCGTCAATTCCTTTAAGTTTCAGCTTTGCAACCATACTTCCCCCGGAGCCCAAAAGCTTTGGTTTCCCGGGAAGCGACTGAGAGAGCCATAGTAGTAGCTACACCCAATTGCTAGCTGGCATCGTTTATGGTTAGAACTAGGGCGGTATCTGATCGCCTTCGAACCTCTAACTTTCGTTCTTGATTAATGAAAACATCTTTGGCAAATGCTTTCGCTTAAGTTAGTCTTACGACGGTCCAAGAATTTCACCTCTCGCGTCGTAATACTAATGCCCCCAAACTGCTTCTATTAATCATTACCTCTTGTTCTAAAAACCAATGAAAGTAGAACAGAGGTCTTATTTCATTATTCCATGCACAAAATATTCAGGCATTTGGAGCCTGCTTTAAGCACTCTAATTTGTTCAAAGTAATTGTACCGGCCCACAACAACACTCGATGAAGAGCACTGAAGCAGGTTTAAATAGGAGGAATACATAAAAAATACAAGTATTAATTACATATAAGAACTCCACCGGTAATACGCTTACATACATAAGGCAATGTACATACCACAATTACAGTTTGTACTACCCGTATGAAGCACAAATTCAACTACGAACGTTTTAACCGCAACAACTTTAATATACGCTATTGGAGCTGGAATTACCGCGGCTGCTGGCACCAGACTTGCCCTCCAATAGGTCCTTGTTAAAGGATTTAAAGTGTACTCATTCCAATTACAGGGCCTCGGATATGAGTCCTGTATTGTTATTTTTCGTCACTACCTCCCCGAGCTGGGAGTGGGTAATTTACGCGCCTGCTGCCTTCCTTAGATGTGGTAGCCGTTTCTCAGGCTCCCTCTCCGGAATCGAACCCTGATTCCCCGTTACCCGTTGCAACCATGGTAGTCCTAGATACTACCATCAAAAGTTGATAGGGCAGACATTTGAAAGATCTGTCGTCGGTACAAGACCATACGATCTGCATGTTATCTAGAGTTCAACCAATATAACGATCTTGCGATCGCTTGGTTTTAGTCTAATAAAAGCACACGTTCCAAAAGGTCCGTGTTTATATTGCATGTATTAGCTCTAGAATTACCACAGTTATCCAAGTAACTGTTAACGATCTAAGGAACCATAACTGATATAATGAGCCTTTTGCGGTTTCACTTTTAATTCGTGTGTACTTAGACATGCATGGCTTAATCTTTGAGACAAGCATATAACTACTGGCAGGATCAACCAGAATAATGTTCAATTGTTATATAGTTTTTGTTTGATATTTTTTTTTATTTGAAATATCCATTTTATCATATTAAAAATGTTTGAAAAAAATATATTTTTTTGAAAAAGCGAAAGGAGCCATCCAGAGTATGACATAGCATCGATTCGTAATCTAGTTTCAATTATATTTTTTCATTTTATACAAAAAATAGCTTTAGTGTATATGAAAAAAATTTCCATTTCAAAAATATCATTTTAATACATTTACTTGAAATTTGCAATGCATTAATTTATATATTAATATTTGTAATATATATTTTGTTCGTGATATGAAATTAAAAATTTCATTTATCACATAAAAAAGACTATTGTTATATATTTTGAGAAGTGTCTATTATTTCTCATTTGAAAATGAAGTGTGTGTAGTATTCGGGAAGCCAACGAACGAATTCGCCGACCACCGAACACACACACGTCCAGCACATATGTTAGTGCAAAAATGTGAGGAAAACCTCAGATTTTAATATTAAACTAACGTTGCCGTATCTCTATAACCATGAATGTGTGTGGAGATAATAGCAATTTTCATGCTAAACACAACACACAACAAACTTTTATCGGAATATGAAGAAACTCATAAATGAATATCAACATATCCCGTCTTCATTTT
>CATOAR010000002.1:52500-55000 GCA_951394025.1 Heteromyza rotundicornis | reverse complement strand
CCATATCTCTCTTCGAAAGACTTCCATGGTAGTACGACTATAAAACAGAAAAGAAAACTCTTCCGATATCTCTCGACGGCTTCTTTATGGTCGTTCCTGTTGCCAGGATGAGCACAAGGCCCATTTTTAATAACAAACGGATACTCAACAGGTTACGGAATTGGAACCGTATTCCCTTTCGTTCAAAAAAAATCAAGTGTTTAATTACTAAAAACTTTTTAATAAAAAATTTCTTTCACTATAACTTGAAAATTTTCGGCTTTCGCCTTGAACTTAGGACCGACTAACTCGTGATCAACCACTGTTCACACGAAACCCTTCTCCACTTCAGTCCTCCAAGGTCTCATTCGATTATTTGCTACTACCACCAAGATCTGTACCAATAGCGGCTCCATGCAGGCTTACGCCAAACACTTCTAAGCACACCATTGTACCCTCCTACTCACTAAAGTTTCAAAATTTATAATCCAATCGAAATTGAATATAAATCATCTACTTTAGCGGTAATGTATAGGTATACAACTTAAGCGCCATCCATTTTAAGGGCTAGTTGCTTCGGCAGGTGAGTTGTTACACACTCCTTAGCGGATTACGACTTCCATGTCCACCGTCCTGCTGTTTTAAGCAACCAACGCCTTTCATGGTATCTGCATGAGTTGTTAATTTGGGCACCGTAACATTACGTTTGGTTCATCCCACAGCGCCAGTTCTGCTTACCAAAAGTGGCCCACTGGGCACATTATATCACAACCACAACCTTCATATCAAGAAAGGTGAGGTTCTTACCCATTTAAAGTTTGAGAATAGGTTAAGGTCGTTTCGACCCTAAGGCCTCTAATCATTCGCTTTACCAGATAAGATTATTTTACATAATATTAAAATGCACCAGCTATCCTGAGGGAAACTTCGGAGGGAACCAGCTACTAGATGGTTCGATTGGTCTTTCGCCCCTATACTCAATTCTGACAATCGATTTGCACGTCAGAACTGTTTCGGTCTTCCATCAGGGTTTCCCCTGACTTCAACCTGATCAAGTATAGTTCACCATCTTTCGGGTCACAGCATATTTGCTCAAGGTACGCTCTAGTTAGAGGTATAAATAATATAAATACTATTATACATAACTGTATAGAACGCCCCGGGATTGAATTAATAGACTATAAAATAGACTAAAAACTAATCCCATTAAAATAACAGTTAAGTTAATTACGCCTTTGGGTTTTTACAATCCCAATGACTTGCACATATGTTAGACTCCTTGGTCCGTGTTTCAAGACGGGTCCCGAAGGTATCCTGAATCTTTCGCATTGTTAATCATATAAGCGCATGCAATGAACATAAAAATACATGATTTAAATGATATTGTAAAATTTACAAGAAATTTGAGCACTATATATTGATAAATCTATCAACGCTTTATCAAATCAATTCAGCATTTATTCATTAATACACAAAAGCATATTAATTTGAACAAACTTTATGCAAATGATCTTATGATAAATTAAGATTAAGTTAATAGATTACAATGTCCTTATATGGAAAAAATGCACACTATTACGAATAAATATTATAAAATAATACCATCGGCATAATGATGAATTTTCCATAATGGATATTCAGGTTCATCGGGCTTAACCTCTAAGCAGTTTCACGTACTATTTAACTCTCTATTCAGAGTTCTTTTCAACTTTCCCTCACGGTACTTGTTTACTATCGGTCTCATGGTTATATTTAGTTTTAGATGGAGTTTACCACCCACTTAGTGCTGCACTATCAAGCAACACGACTCTTTGGAAACATCTTCTAGTAATCATTAACGTTATACGGGCCTGGCACCCTCTATGGGTAAATGGCCTCATTTAAGAAGGACTTAAATCGTTAATTTCTCATACTAGATTTAAGACGTTCCATACACTGCATCTCACATTTGCCATAAAGACAAAGTGACTTAGTGCTGAACTATTTTCTTTTCGCTCGCCGCTACTAAGAAAATCCTTGTTAGTTTCTTTTCCTCCCCTCATTAATATGCTTAAATTCAGGGGGTAGTCCCATATGAGTTGAGGTTGTATAAAATATGTTTCAATTGTGTATTTGTGTGTTAAACATAAAAAAGAAAACCAAAAATAAAAGATAATTTTTTCATTCCATTTACATTTTTCTTCTCTTTGACATATATATTATTTATTATAATAAGAGGCAATTCTAGTTTTTTGAAATTATATAAAATTTTTATGCTAGACCTTCCTCAATATTATTTTTTTGGTAAAAAATATATTTGAAAAGAAAAAAGAATTACTAAAACTCTTTTAAATTTTTGAGGTTTTCTTTATTTAACTTTAGCTCTTCATATTATGAATGGATTTCTCCATCCAGTAATATACCATGTGCTTAAATTTCCGAAAAAACAAGCAACTTATTTAGCATAGTCTTACAACCCTCAACCATATGTAGTCCAAGCAGCACTCTAAAATGAATTAAAGTACATAACAGCATGGACCGC
>CATOAR010000002.1:47500-50000 GCA_951394025.1 Heteromyza rotundicornis | reverse complement strand
CACAGTTATCCAAGTAACTGTTAACGATCTAAGGAACCATAACTGATATAATGAGCCTTTTGCGGTTTCACTTTTAATTCGTGTGTACTTAGACATGCATGGCTTAATCTTTGAGACAAGCATATAACTACTGGCAGGATCAACCAGAATAATGTTCAATTGTTATATAGTTTTTGTTTGATATTTTTTTTTATTTGAAATATCCATTTTATCATATTAAAAATGTTTGAAAAAAATATATTTTTTTGAAAAAGCGAAAGGAGCCATCCAGAGTATGACATAGCATCGATTCGTAATCTAGTTTCAATTATATTTTTTCATTTTATACAAAAAATAGCTTTAGTGTATATGAAAAAAATTTCCATTTCAAAAATATCATTTTAATACATTTACTTGAAATTTGCAATGCATTAATTTATATATTAATATTTGTAATATATATTTTGTTCGTGATATGAAATTAAAAATTTCATTTATCACATAAAAAAGACTATTGTTATATATTTTGAGAAGTGTCTATTATTTCTCATTTGAAAATGAAGTGTGTGTAGTATTCGGGAAGCCAACGAACGAATTCGCCGACCACCGAACACACACACGTCCAGCACATATGTTAGTGCAAAAATGTGAGGAAAACCTCAGATTTTAATATTAAACTAACGTTGCCGTATCTCTATAACCATGAATGTGTGTGGAGATAATAGCAATTTTCATGCTAAACACAACACACAACAAACTTTTATCGGAATATGAAGAAACTCATAAATGAATATCAACATATCCCGTCTTCATTTTCAAAAAATTGACCACTCCCTAGATTGGTTTTCTTCCAAAATACCCACAAATACCGACGATGTACGTGAAATCATCATCCAAAACAATGCTCAATGTTCACCTCAACTATTAAAAACTTCACTTCAATTTTTGTAACATTTCTTCCGAAAAAGAAGGTTTGTTTGCCATTTTTTGATGCAATTCAAATTTCTGTAACATCGAATTTTTCCCAACTTTGAACTTTGTTCACAAATGTGTTTAGTCTTCTGTTTTTTTTTGCCGCACCACCAGCAATTTTTTGATGAAAAATATATTTCGACTTTGAAAAAATTGTTCTTCTTTCATATTTTGCTTCAATGTTTGCGCGCCACTGACATTAAATTTTTTGTCTTCTGATTTTTTGAAGGAAAAAATTTTTTTAACTTTGAAAATATTTTCTTCTAGCAAAGTTGCCCTGTCGTCTTCTTTGATGTCCAACAAGCACCAACGACAATTTTGGTCCAAAAATTTTTTCAACATGAAATTTTGAAATTTCATTTTTTGTCTTCACACAACTTTTGTAGTCGAAAAATACCATCAACGTAAAAAAATATTTTTTCTCAAAAATTTTTGAAATTTTTAAATTTCATTCTTCGTCTTCACTCAACTTTGTAAACGGAAAAATTCATCAAAGTGTAAAAAAAAATTTTTCTCAAAAATATTTTCTTTCCCATCATTATGCTTCAATGCCGTGCCACTGACATTCATTTTTGATGAAAAACATTTTTATTTTTTCTTCACTCTTCACTCTTCTACTTTTTCTGAAGCAAAATTTCGCCAATCCTAAATTGGTTTTCTTCCAAAATGCCCCCATATCATGTTCGTGTACGGTGAAATTATCAAAAATTTCACTTGAATTTTTACTTTTCGTCCAACAAAGTCTTCTTGTCTTCTGTTTTTTGCCATTCTTTTCTGTTTATGATGCGAATTTTTCAATTTTTTTATTAACTTTGAAAAATTTTTTCTTCACACATTTTTCTAGTCGTCTTCTGTTCGTTGTTCTGTTTGTTGAACACATACAAAAATTTTTGATGAAAATTTTTTTTTGACTTTGAAAAAATTTTTTCTTCTTTCATATTTTGCTTCAATGTTGCGCCACTGACATTAAATTTTTTGTCTTCTGATTTTTTGAAGGAAAAAATTTTTTCAACTTTGAAAATATTTTCTTCTAACAAAGATACCTTGTCGTCTTCTTTGATGTCCAACAAGCACCAACGACAATTTTGGTCCAAAAATTTTTTCAACATGAAATTTTGAAATTTCATTTTTTGTCTTCACACAACTTTTGTAGTCGAAAAATACCATCAACGTTAAAAAAAGTTTTTTTCTCAAAAATTTTTGAAATTTTTAAATTTCATTCTTCGTCTTCACTCAACTTTTGTAAACGAAAAAAAATCATCAAAGTGAAAAAAAAAATTTTTCTCAAAAATATTTTCTTTCCCATCATTATGCTTCAATGCCGTGCCACTGACATTCATTTTTGATGAAAAACATTTTTATTTTTTCTTCACTCTTTACTCTTCTACTTTTTCTGAAGCAAAATTTCGCCAATCCTAAATTGGTTTTCTTCCAAAATACCCCCATATCATGTTCGTGTACGGTGAAATTATCAAAAATTTCACTTGAATTTTTACTTTTCGTCCAACAAAGTCTTCTTGTCTTCTGTTTTTTGCCCTTCTTTTCTGTT
>CATOAR010000002.1:35000-37500 GCA_951394025.1 Heteromyza rotundicornis | reverse complement strand
CTGTTTTTTGCCATTCTTTTCTGTTTATGATGCGAATTTTTCAATTTTTTTATTAACTTTGAAAAATTTTTTCTTCACACATTTTTCTAGTCGTCTTCTGTTCGTTGTTCTGTTTGTTGAACACATACAAAAATTTTTGATGAAAATTTTTTTTTGACTTTGAAAAATTTTTTCTTCTTTCATATTTTGCTTCAATGTTGCGCCACTGACATTAAAATTTTTGTCTTCTGATTTTTTGATGGAAAAAATTTTTTCAACTTTGAAAATATTTTCTTCTAGCAAAGTTGCCTTGTCGTCTTCTTTGATGACCAACAAGCACCAACCACAATTTTGGTCCAAAAATTTTTTCAACATGAAATTTTGAAATTTCATTTTTTGTCTTCACACAACTTTTGTAGTCGAAAAATACCATCAACGTTAAAAAAATATTTTTTCTCAAAAATTTTTGAAATTTTTAAATTTCATTCTTCGTCTTCACTCAACTTTGTAAACGGAAAAATTCATCAAAGTGGAAAAAAAAATTTTTCTCAAAAATATTTTCTTTCCCATCATTATGCTTCAATGCCGTGCCACTGACATTCATTTTTGATGAAAAACATTTTTATTTTTTCTTCACTCTTCACTCTTCTACTTTTTCTGAAGCAAAATTTCGCCAATCCTAAATTGGTTTTCTTCCAAAATGCCCCCATATCATGTTCGTGTACGGTGAAATTATCAAAAATTTCACTTGAATTTTTACTTTTCGTCCAACAAAGTCTTCTTGTCTTCTGTTTTTTGCCATTCTTTTCTGTTTATGATGCGAATTTTTCAATTTTTTTATTAACTTTGAAAAATTTTTTCTTCACACATTTTTCTAGTCGTCTTCTGTTCGTTGTTCTGTTTGTTGAACACATACAAAAATTTTTAATGAAAATTTTTTTTGACTTTGAAAAATTTTTTCTTCTTTCATATTTTGCTTCAATGTTGCGCCACTGACATTAAATTTTTTGTCTTCTGATTTTTTGATGGAAAAAATTTTTTCAACTTTGAAAATATTTTCTTCTAGCAAAGTTGCCTTGTCGTCTTCTTTGATGACCAACAAGCACCAACCACAATTTTGGTCCAAAAATTTTTTCAACATGAAATTTTGAAATTTCATTTTTTGTCTTCACACAACTTTTGTAGTCGAAAAATACCATCAACGTTAAAAAAATATTTTTTCTCAAAAATTTTTGAAATTTTTAAATTTCATTCTTCGTCTTCACTCAACTTTGTAAACGGAAAAATTCATCAAAGTGTAAAAAAAAATTTTTCTCAAAAATATTTTCTTTCCCATCATTATGCTTCAATGCCGTGCCACTGACATTCATTTTTGATGAAAAACATTTTTATTTTTTCTTCACTCTTCACTCTTCTACTTTTTCTGAAGCAAAATTTCGCCAATCCTAAATTGGTTTTCTTCCAAAATGCCCCCATATCATGTTCGTGTACGGTGAAATTATCAAAAATTTCACTTGAATTTTTACTTTTCGTCCAACAAAGTCTTCTTGTCTTCTGTTTTTTGCCATTCTTTTCTGTTTATGATGCGAATTTTTCAATTTTTTTATTAACTTTGAAAAATTTTTTCTTCACACATTTTTCTAGTCGTCTTCTGTTCGTTGTTCTGTTTGTTGAACACATACAAAAATTTTTGATGAAAATTTTTTTTTGACTTTGAAAAAATTTTTTCTTCTTTCATATTTTGCTTCAATGTTGCGCCACTGACATTAAATTTTTTGTCTTCTGATTTTTTGAAGGAAAAAATTTTTTCAACTTTGAAAATATTTTCTTCTAACAAAGATACCTTGTCGTCTTCTTTGATGTCCAACAAGCACCAACGACAATTTTGGTCCAAAAATTTTTTCAACATGAAATTTTGAAATTTCATTTTTTGTCTTCACACAACTTTTGTAGTCGAAAAATACCATCAACGTTAAAAAAAGTTTTTTTCTCAAAAATTTTTGAAATTTTTAAATTTCATTCTTCGTCTTCACTCAACTTTTGTAAACGAAAAAAAATCATCAAAGTGAAAAAAAAAATTTTTCTCAAAAATATTTTCTTTCCCATCATTATGCTTCAATGCCGTGCCACTGACATTCATTTTTGATGAAAAACATTTTTATTTTTTCTTCACTCTTTACTCTTCTACTTTTTCTGAAGCAAAATTTCGCCAATCCTAAATTGGTTTTCTTCCAAAATACCCCCATATCATGTTCGTGTACGGTGAAATTATCAAAAATTTCACTTGAATTTTTACTTTTCGTCCAACAAAGTCTTCTTGTCTTCTGTTTTTTGCCCTTCTTTTCTGTTTATGATGCAAATTTTTCCAATTTTTTATTATCTTTGAAAAATTTTTTCTTTACACATTTTTCTAGTCGTCTTCTGTTCGTTGTTCTGTTTGTTGAACACATACAAAAATTTTTGATGAACATTTTTTTTTCGACTTTGAAAAAATTTTTCTTCTTTCATATTTTGCTTCAAT
>CATOAR010000002.1:22500-25000 GCA_951394025.1 Heteromyza rotundicornis | reverse complement strand
TCTTCTTTCATATTTTGCTTCAATGTTGCGCCACTGACATTAAAATTTTTGTCTTCTGATTTTTTGATGGAAAAAATTTTTTCAACTTTGAAAATATTTTCTTCTAGCAAAGTTGCCTTGTCGTCTTCTTTGATGACCAACAAGCACCAACCACAATTTTGGTCCAAAAATTTTTTCAACATGAAATTTTGAAATTTCATTTTTTGTCTTCACACAACTTTTGTAGTCGAAAAATACCATCAACGTTAAAAAAATATTTTTTCTCAAAAATTTTTGAAATTTTTAAATTTCATTCTTCGTCTTCACTCAACTTTGTAAACGGAAAAATTCATCAAAGTGGAAAAAAAAATTTTTCTCAAAAATATTTTCTTTCCCATCATTATGCTTCAATGCCGTGCCACTGACATTCATTTTTGATGAAAAACATTTTTATTTTTTCTTCACTCTTCACTCTTCTACTTTTTCTGAAGCAAAATTTCGCCAATCCTAAATTGGTTTTCTTCCAAAATGCCCCCATATCATGTTCGTGTACGGTGAAATTATCAAAAATTTCACTTGAATTTTTACTTTTCGTCCAACAAAGTCTTCTTGTCTTCTGTTTTTTGCCATTCTTTTCTGTTTATGATGCGAATTTTTCAATTTTTTTATTAACTTTGAAAAATTTTTTCTTCACACATTTTTCTAGTCGTCTTCTGTTCGTTGTTCTGTTTGTTGAACACATACAAAAATTTTTGATGAAAATTTTTTTTTGACTTTGAAAAAATTTTTTCTTCTTTCATATTTTGCTTCAATGTTGCGCCACTGACATTAAATTTTTTGTCTTCTGATTTTTTGAAGGAAAAAATTTTTTCAACTTTGAAAATATTTTCTTCTAACAAAGATACCTTGTCGTCTTCTTTGATGTCCAACAAGCACCAACGACAATTTTGGTCCAAAAATTTTTTCAACATGAAATTTTGAAATTTCATTTTTTGTCTTCACACAACTTTTGTAGTCGAAAAATACCATCAACGTTAAAAAAAGTTTTTTTCTCAAAAATTTTTGAAATTTTTAAATTTCATTCTTCGTCTTCACTCAACTTTTGTAAACGAAAAAAAATCATCAAAGTGAAAAAAAAAATTTTTCTCAAAAATATTTTCTTTCCCATCATTATGCTTCAATGCCGTGCCACTGACATTCATTTTTGATGAAAAACATTTTTATTTTTTCTTCACTCTTTACTCTTCTACTTTTTCTGAAGCAAAATTTCGCCAATCCTAAATTGGTTTTCTTCCAAAATACCCCCATATCATGTTCGTGTACGGTGAAATTATCAAAAATTTCACTTGAATTTTTACTTTTCGTCCAACAAAGTCTTCTTGTCTTCTGTTTTTTGCCCTTCTTTTCTGTTTATGATGCAAATTTTTCCAATTTTTTATTATCTTTGAAAAATTTTTTCTTTACACATTTTTCTAGTCGTCTTCTGTTCGTTGTTCTGTTTGTTGAACACATACAAAAATTTTTGATGAACATTTTTTTTTCGACTTTGAAAAAATTTTTCTTCTTTCATATTTTGCTTCAATGTTGCGCCACTGACAATAAATTTTTTGTCTTCTGATTTTTTGATGGAAATAATTTTTTCAACTTTGAAAATATTTTCTTAGCAAGACGACAAGGCGTCTTCTTTGATGACCAACAAGCACCAACGACAATTTCGGTCCAAAAATTTTTTCAACAAGAACTTTTGAAATTTAATTTTTTGTCTTCACACTTTGTTCCAGCTCTTGTTCGTCTTCTTATTATGCCGTACGCCAGCCAGCCAGCCAGCCAGATATCAGATATATTTTGATTTAGAACAATTTTCCACTATCCACTGACACCACCTCACATGTACAAAAATTTTATAAATTTTGAAAAATATTTGTTTGAAAAACTTTTATTATTTTTTGTTCGCCACATACAAAAATGAAAACATCTTCTTTTCTTGATGTCATATATTCAAAATATTCTCAAAAAGAATAAATATTCCCAAGTCTTATTATATATTATGATGCTGCCACTATTTGTTTGAAAAACTTTTATTATTTTTTGTTCGCCACATACAAAAATGAAAACATCTTCTTTTCTTGATGTCATATATTCAAAATATTCTCAAAAGAATAAATATTCCCAAGTCTTATTATATATTACTTTACTTCGTCTCTTTTATATTGTGTACATTGAAGAATAGTACAACATATTATATATATTACTATTATTATAACATTGTATAATAATAAAAAAAATTATTTAAAATTGTATAAATTTTAATTTAATAAAATTAAATTTATTTAATAAAAAGAAATCTATTATATATAATATATATATATAGATTTAAAAAACCATATATATATATATATATATAACAAACATACTATTGATTTCATATATTTATATATTATTTATATATACCACAAAAACACATAGATATATTTATTATAATAAATTACTTATAAAAACTTATAATCTTTATATGCACATT
>CATOAR010000002.1:12500-20000 GCA_951394025.1 Heteromyza rotundicornis | reverse complement strand
CATTGGCAATTTACGCTTCCACTTGAACATGATCGCTCGTCGCTTCGCCTCAAGGTCCAGCGGT
This sequence comes from Heteromyza rotundicornis, assembly GCA_951394025.1. NCBI lineage: Eukaryota > Metazoa > Arthropoda > Insecta > Diptera > Heleomyzidae > Heteromyza > Heteromyza rotundicornis. The sequence continues at coordinate 19,936 of CATOAR010000002.1, read as the reverse complement.
AATGCTCCAGCCAATACCTGAAGGGCATCCGTAGAAACGGTTCGGCATACCGGCAAACACGCCAACAGCATCGTCCTTTGGCACGAGAGGATTTGCCGCAGTCCAAACACTTTGGCCACCTCCTCGTACCAAATTGGAGCGCCAAAAACGGCACACGCCACAAACAAGCCGCGGTAGATCGTCCTCACCGATCGCCTACTGAGACCCCAGTCAGCCCGAAGAACGCGTCGCACTGTAGCAACCACCGCCGTGATTCGCCTCTTCACCTCCTTCAGATGCAGCAGGAAATTTAGCCTCTCACCAATCGTCAGACCGAGGTACCTCACACTCGTCATGTACTTAATGCTGCTGCTTCCATATCTGACGACTGGCGGCCGACCAACGCTCAGCTTACCCTTCAGTAGCATCATGGTGGTCTTTTCAGCAGACACTGCAACACCAACACTGCAACCCCAGTCCCGGACAATCTCCATCAGTGCTGTACCCTTGAGCTCCAGCTCGACGCGTGCTTTGCCCTCGACCAACAGCAGCAAGTCATCCGCGTAGGCACTAAAACTGCATTCGCCCTCCAGCTGCTGCAGCAGCACGTCCATCATCAGGTTCCACACATAGGGTCCACAAATGGAGCCTTGCGGGCAACCTCGCCTCACCTCGACGTCCACTCGATCGGTATCACAGACGGCGCTCGCTGTCCTCCTTGAGAAGTAGCTCCTCCAGAGTGCCATCTCCTGGCAGCCGACCTCCTGCAGTCTTCTCAATACAGCGCCCCACTCAAGGTTGTCAAAGGCACCCTTGAAATCAACAAAGATACCCAAGACGTACCTGGCGGGAGAAGCAGCAACGCTCTGCTTTACGTGCATCCATGCATCGTCGGTGCAGCGGAACTCCTGAAAGCCAAACTGCCATCGCGAGAAGCTGCCTCCAAGCACACTCAGGAGACGCTCGACCATAACCCGCTCCAGCACCTTACCCATCGCGGATAGCAGGCATATGCCTCGGTACGAGCCAGGGTTACTGCGAACTTTGTCCGGGGACTTCAGCAACACCACCACACGCGCAGCCTTCCACAATTCAGGGAAACACCCCTCTCGAACGCACCTGTCATACACCGCGAACACGTGCTCCGGCAACGCCTTCCAGACCCACTTCCACATCTGCCCCGTTATGCCATCAAGGCCAGGAGCAGCCGCAGAACGCACCCTCCTCATGCAAACGTCAATCTCGTCTAAACCGAGTTCTGGAGCAGAAACATCTGGGCCGTAAGTGTCCAAAAACAGGGCAGGCTGCGGAAAGAACTGCTGCAGCAACGCGCTGGAACAGTCGCGCCATGTGTTGTACACCGCGTCTCCAACTCGAATGCTGCTCAGGCTATGGCTGCCTCGCTGTCCCCTGCATACACGGTACACGCGACCCCAAGGGTCATGCTGGTTCTGCTGCACAAACCGCCTCCACTCGTTCTCCTTGGATTGCCGGATCAAGTCTTTATAGCATCTCATGACGGTCCGCAGCGCCTCCCTCAACTCGTCAGTTGAGGGGTGCCCTTGCCGCCTAGCTCGTTGATGCTGCCTTCGCGCTCGACGGACTGTCTTACGCATGCCGTTCAGCTCACGCGTCCACCACGCTACGCGCTTAGGATTGCGCTCTTGCTGACGGCCAAGAACACGGTCGTTCACTCCAGACACTAGGTCGCTGATCGCCGCAATCTGTTGGTCCAGGTGGAATTCCTCAAAAGAGCTAATCGGCAATAGGGTGGCTGCGTCTACCAGCTGACAGCAGTACACATTCCAGTCAGTAGTTGCTGACACACGCCACCTAGGCAGTGTGTTCTGCATTACCTCCGGGTTCTCATGCATAATGGTGATCTCGATGGGGTTATGGTCACTAACTGAGTGAGCTTCTTTCACGCACCACCGGATTCTAAACCGCCGCAGAGCTGCTGCATTGGCCAAGGTCACGTCGATGTCGCTGCTTCCATGCTGACCACAGAAAGTGTACGCGTCACTGGGCTCGTTCACAGGAAACAAATCCTTCGTCGCCAGCCATTCTGCCAGCATCTCACCCCTACTGTGGTTTTGATAACCCAACGAGTGTTGAGATATCTTGGAAAACCAAGCGGGGGATGATGCATTCGCGTCCATGCCCAGGATGACGGGTGAACTGCTCGCCTGTAGCAGTACCGCATCCATATACCTTAGGTACGGCTCGAGGGGCTCGCTGAAGCGACAGTACATGGAAACAAGAGCTACACTACCGTACATCCCTTCGACACGGACAAGAACTCCACGATCCATCAGGCCGGTGGCCGCAACGCACTCCAAATGCGAGTCGTTCACGATGATGGCAGCATCCGCCCCAGCATCCGTAAATATACGCATAGTGGCAGGAAGGCCCTGCACCACCCCATCCAAACTGTACGGCTCCTGGACGAGCGCTACTTGGTAGCCACTCTCCCGCATCGTCTGCCCCAGCTCACACATCGCAATGTAGGCTCCTCCACAATTGATTTGCACGATGTGCAACATCAATGGCGTGCGTTCGCTCTCTCGACCAGCGCCGCATACACCGGACAATCGGTGGACATCATAAGATGCCCTGCCGCCTTGCCTTTGAATGCGCAGTTCCTGCAATTTGGCAACGACCTACAGCTTGCCACACGGTGGCCTTCCTGTCCGCAGCGCAAACAGACGTCGTTCTTCACACGGCAATCAGCTACGCGGTGGTCAAAACTGAGACAGCGGTAGCAGCCCATCATTACCCTCGTGGTCCTCATGCGGTAAGAAAACCACTTGACGAAGCAGCGTCCCGTCTGCAGCATTTCGTCGAGTGCACCTTCAGTGTACTCCAGCACAACATTCACCTTCGAATTTTCCTCCGCCTTCCACGGCTTGCTTGCCACGTGGACATTTTGCTTGAAGCGCGCCATGTCCATATACTCCTTCAGGTTGAGCTCGTATATTTCCTGCATCAACTCTTCCACACCGATTTCCGTATGAACGCCCAGAATAATCACCCTGGACCGCTCCTTATTGACGGTGGCAACAAGGCCCTCCTCACCAAACTTCGTGTTGCCGGCCACCTTAGTCAGCTCCGCGACAGATGGCACACGAATAATTGCACCGCCACTCCGGATGGGTTTCACTCCGTGAACGCGCACACCCAGAGTGGGGCCAACACTCTCATTGACCTTCTTGCACACCTCTTCAGATGTCATAGCCGGGTCACAACCACGAACGACGACTGACCACGTCTCCATCGGTTTTGGTACAACACGAGTATCAACAGCAGCAGGGGCAACACGAGTAGCAGCAACAGGGGCAGCAGCAACAGGGGCAGCAGCAACAGGGGGGGGCATCAGAGCACGGGCTCCAGCAACTTTAAGCCTCTCCTCTAGACGGGCAGACTTGTCGACCAATGCGATCACCAACGCCTCATACCGCTTGGCAGCCGCCATGGTCTGCAGCGATACCTCCGGCGCAACCCCCTTGGCCACTACCGCTCTCAGCAGCTCCTGCTGGATACGGCCAAGTTCGGCAGTGACTTCCCCCAAACCACCTGAAACAATACTCACTGCGGCCTTCTTCCTTGGTGAGTTGCATCGTTTCGCTGCTTCGAGCTCGGCAGAGCTTACCTCGAAATCACTCGTTTCTACCTCCATTCGCGCCACACGGACTGCCGGTTTACGCCTCCGAGGTGAGACGGTCTTCGGATCTTTCTTTTCGCCCTCCGACGAGCGCCCCGACGAACGAAGAGACATATTCGTCGACGACTGGGGATCTCCATCCTCCCTCACCTTTTTTGGTTGCATTGCACCAAACCACAATTTAATACTTTTTTTTTGTTTGTACTATCTTTATTTATTATTTTTACCGCACTTTTATTGTCCAGTGGAGCCCGACCTAGCGAAGCACCCACTTCGCAAAATGCACTTAAAAGCGACGCACTTGTTGCCTTCGGCTGTTGTCCAGCAGAGCCCGACTTAGCGGAGCACCCACTTCGCAAATTGCCACGCGATCGTACTTAACCGCACTTTCGCACTTCCGCGATTGTCCAGCAGAGCCCCAGTTGTTTCTGGAGCACCCACTTCGCAATATTCGCGCACTTTTCGATACTGTCAGCGGAGCACCCACAATGTCCAGCGGAGCACCCACAAACACTTTCGCGACACTTTATTATTGTTTACAAAATATTTATTAAAAATATTTCAGCACGCACTCGACTAAAAGCACGTCTTCTCTCTTCAACGAGTAGATAGGGACAGTAGGAATCTCGTTAATCCATTCATGCGCGTCACTAATTAGATGACGAGGCATTTGGCTACCTTAAGAGAGTCATAGTTACTCCCGCCGTTTACCCGCGCTTACTTGAATTTCTTCACTTTGACATTCAGAGCACTGGGCAGAAATCACATTGTGTCAACACCCGTTAGGGCCATCACAATGCTTTGTTTTAATTAGACAGTCGGATTCCCCAAGTCCGTGCCAGTTCTGAATTGATTGTTAATTGATAATCGTTATAATTTAAAAAGAATATATCTTGCGATAATTCCTTAAAAATTTTAGCAAGAAAGTTCCACAATTGGCTACGTAGCTACTATCCGGGGAACAAGATCCGAAAACCTCTATTTACCCAGAACGAGTACATAAACCATGTTATTGCTTCCCAATCAAGCCCGATTATCTCAATCTTCAGAGCCAATCCTTATCCCGAAGTTACGGATCTAATTTGCCGACTTCCCTTACCTACATTATTCTATCGACTAGAGACTCTTCACCTTGGAGACCAGCTGCGGATATCGGTACGGCCTGTTGAGAAGTTTGCGTGACCCCACCATAAATTTTCAAGGTCCGAGGAGAAAATATCGACACAACAGTAAATGTCATGCTCTTCTAGTCCATCTACCATATCTCTCTTCGAAAGACTTCCATGGTAGTACGACTATAAAACAGAAAAGAAAACTCTTCCGATATCTCTCGACGGCTTCTTTATGGTCGTTCCTGTTGCCAGGATGAGCACAAGGCCCATTTTTAATAACAAACGGATACTCAACAGGTTACGGAATTGGAACCGTATTCCCTTTCGTTCAAAAAAAATCAAGTGTTTAATTACTAAAAACTTTTTAATAAAAAATTTCTTTCACTATAACTTGAAAATTTTCGGCTTTCGCCTTGAACTTAGGACCGACTAACTCGTGATCAACCACTGTTCACACGAAACCCTTCTCCACTTCAGTCCTCCAAGGTCTCATTCGATTATTTGCTACTACCACCAAGATCTGTACCAATAGCGGCTCCATGCAGGCTTACGCCAAACACTTCTAAGCACACCATTGTACCCTCCTACTCACTAAAGTTTCAAAATTTATAATCCAATCGAAATTGAATATAAATCATCTACTTTAGCGGTAATGTATAGGTATACAACTTAAGCGCCATCCATTTTAAGGGCTAGTTGCTTCGGCAGGTGAGTTGTTACACACTCCTTAGCGGATTACGACTTCCATGTCCACCGTCCTGCTGTTTTAAGCAACCAACGCCTTTCATGGTATCTGCATGAGTTGTTAATTTGGGCACCGTAACATTACGTTTGGTTCATCCCACAGCGCCAGTTCTGCTTACCAAAAGTGGCCCACTGGGCACATTATATCACAACCACAACCTTCATATCAAGAAAGGTGAGGTTCTTACCCATTTAAAGTTTGAGAATAGGTTAAGGTCGTTTCGACCCTAAGGCCTCTAATCATTCGCTTTACCAGATAAGATTATTTTACATAATATTAAAATGCACCAGCTATCCTGAGGGAAACTTCGGAGGGAACCAGCTACTAGATGGTTCGATTGGTCTTTCGCCCCTATACTCAATTCTGACAATCGATTTGCACGTCAGAACTGTTTCGGTCTTCCATCAGGGTTTCCCCTGACTTCAACCTGATCAAGTATAGTTCACCATCTTTCGGGTCACAGCATATTTGCTCAAGGTACGCTCTAGTTAGAGGTATAAATAATATAAATACTATTATACATAACTGTATAGAACGCCCCGGGATTGAATTAATAGACTATAAAATAGACTAAAAACTAATCCCATTAAAATAACAGTTAAGTTAATTACGCCTTTGGGTTTTTACAATCCCAATGACTTGCACATATGTTAGACTCCTTGGTCCGTGTTTCAAGACGGGTCCCGAAGGTATCCTGAATCTTTCGCATTGTTAATCATATAAGCGCATGCAATGAACATAAAAATACATGATTTAAATGATATTGTAAAATTTACAAGAAATTTGAGCACTATATATTGATAAATCTATCAACGCTTTATCAAATCAATTCAGCATTTATTCATTAATACACAAAAGCATATTAATTTGAACAAACTTTATGCAAATGATCTTATGATAAATTAAGATTAAGTTAATAGATTACAATGTCCTTATATGGAAAAAATGCACACTATTACGAATAAATATTATAAAATAATACCATCGGCATAATGATGAATTTTCCATAATGGATATTCAGGTTCATCGGGCTTAACCTCTAAGCAGTTTCACGTACTATTTAACTCTCTATTCAGAGTTCTTTTCAACTTTCCCTCACGGTACTTGTTTACTATCGGTCTCATGGTTATATTTAGTTTTAGATGGAGTTTACCACCCACTTAGTGCTGCACTATCAAGCAACACGACTCTTTGGAAACATCTTCTAGTAATCATTAACGTTATACGGGCCTGGCACCCTCTATGGGTAAATGGCCTCATTTAAGAAGGACTTAAATCGTTAATTTCTCATACTAGATTTAAGACGTTCCATACACTGCATCTCACATTTGCCATAAAGACAAAGTGACTTAGTGCTGAACTATTTTCTTTTCGCTCGCCGCTACTAAGAAAATCCTTGTTAGTTTCTTTTCCTCCCCTCATTAATATGCTTAAATTCAGGGGGTAGTCCCATATGAGTTGAGGTTGTATAAAATATGTTTCAATTGTGTATTTGTGTGTTAAACATAAAAAAGAAAACCAAAAATAAAAGATAATTTTTTCATTCCATTTACATTTTTCTTCTCTTTGACATATATATTATTTATTATAATAAGAGGCAATTCTAGTTTTTTGAAATTATATAAAATTTTTATGCTAGACCTTCCTCAATATTATTTTTTTGGTAAAAAATATATTTGAAAAGAAAAAAGAATTACTAAAACTCTTTTAAATTTTTGAGGTTTTCTTTATTTAACTTTAGCTCTTCATATTATGAATGGATTTCTCCATCCAGTAATATACCATGTGCTTAAATTTCCGAAAAAACAAGCAACTTATTTAGCATAGTCTTACAACCCTCAACCATATGTAGTCCAAGCAGCACTCTAAAATGAATTAAAGTACATAACAGCATGGACCGCAATATGCGTTCAAAATGTCGATGTTCATGTGTCCTGCA
>CATOAR010000002.1:5000-10000 GCA_951394025.1 Heteromyza rotundicornis | reverse complement strand
ATAACTGATATAATGAGCCTTTTGCGGTTTCACTTTTAATTCGTGTGTACTTAGACATGCATGGCTTAATCTTTGAGACAAGCATATAACTACTGGCAGGATCAACCAGAATAATGTTCAATTGTTATATAGTTTTTGTTTGATATTTTTTTTTATTTGAAATATCCATTTTATCATATTAAAAATGTTTGAAAAAAATATATTTTTTTGAAAAAGCGAAAGGAGCCATCCAGAGTATGACATAGCATCGATTCGTAATCTAGTTTCAATTATATTTTTTCATTTTATACAAAAAATAGCTTTAGTGTATATGAAAAAAATTTCCATTTCAAAAATATCATTTTAATACATTTACTTGAAATTTGCAATGCATTAATTTATATATTAATATTTGTAATATATATTTTGTTCGTGATATGAAATTAAAAATTTCATTTATCACATAAAAAAGACTATTGTTATATATTTTGAGAAGTGTCTATTATTTCTCATTTGAAAATGAAGTGTGTGTAGTATTCGGGAAGCCAACGAACGAATTCGCCGACCACCGAACACACACACGTCCAGCACATATGTTAGTGCAAAAATGTGAGGAAAACCTCAGATTTTAATATTAAACTAACGTTGCCGTATCTCTATAACCATGAATGTGTGTGGAGATAATAGCAATTTTCATGCTAAACACAACACACAACAAACTTTTATCGGAATATGAAGAAACTCATAAATGAATATCAACATATCCCGTCTTCATTTTCAAAAAATTGACCACTCCCTAGATTGGTTTTCTTCCAAAATACCCACAAATACCGACGATGTACGTGAAATCATCATCCAAAACAATGCTCAATGTTCACCTCAACTATTAAAAACTTCACTTCAATTTTTGTAACATTTCTTCCGAAAAAGAAGGTTTGTTTGCCATTTTTTGATGCAATTCAAATTTCTGTAACATCGAATTTTTCCCAACTTTGAACTTTGTTCACAAATGTGTTTAGTCTTCTGTTTTTTTTTGCCGCACCACCAGCAATTTTTTGATGAAAAATATATTTCGACTTTGAAAAAATTGTTCTTCTTTCATATTTTGCTTCAATGTTTGCGCGCCACTGACATTAAATTTTTTGTCTTCTGATTTTTTGAAGGAAAAAATTTTTTTAACTTTGAAAATATTTTCTTCTAGCAAAGTTGCCCTGTCGTCTTCTTTGATGTCCAACAAGCACCAACGACAATTTTGGTCCAAAAATTTTTTCAACATGAAATTTTGAAATTTCATTTTTTGTCTTCACACAACTTTTGTAGTCGAAAAATACCATCAACGTTAAAAAAATATTTTTTCTCAAAAATTTTTGAAATTTTTAAATTTCATTCTTCGTCTTCACTCAACTTTGTAAACGGAAAAATTCATCAAAGTGGAAAAAAAAATTTTTCTCAAAAATATTTTCTTTCCCATCATTATGCTTCAATGCCGTGCCACTGACATTCATTTTTGATGAAAAACATTTTTATTTTTTCTTCACTCTTCACTCTTCTACTTTTTCTGAAGCAAAATTTCGCCAATCCTAAATTGGTTTTCTTCCAAAATGCCCCCATATCATGTTCGTGTACGGTGAAATTATCAAAAATTTCACTTGAATTTTTACTTTTCGTCCAACAAAGTCTTCTTGTCTTCTGTTTTTTGCCATTCTTTTCTGTTTATGATGCGAATTTTTCAATTTTTTTATTAACTTTGAAAAATTTTTTCTTCACACATTTTTCTAGTCGTCTTCTGTTCGTTGTTCTGTTTGTTGAACACATACAAAAATTTTTGATGAAAATTTTTTTTTGACTTTGAAAAAATTTTTTCTTCTTTCATATTTTGCTTCAATGTTGCGCCACTGACATTAAATTTTTTGTCTTCTGATTTTTTGAAGGAAAAAATTTTTTCAACTTTGAAAATATTTTCTTCTAACAAAGATACCTTGTCGTCTTCTTTGATGTCCAACAAGCACCAACGACAATTTTGGTCCAAAAATTTTTTCAACATGAAATTTTGAAATTTCATTTTTTGTCTTCACACAACTTTTGTAGTCGAAAAATACCATCAACGTTAAAAAAAGTTTTTTTCTCAAAAATTTTTGAAATTTTTAAATTTCATTCTTCGTCTTCACTCAACTTTTGTAAACGAAAAAAAATCATCAAAGTGAAAAAAAAAATTTTTCTCAAAAATATTTTCTTTCCCATCATTATGCTTCAATGCCGTGCCACTGACATTCATTTTTGATGAAAAACATTTTTATTTTTTCTTCACTCTTCACTCTTCTACTTTTTCTGAAGCAAAATTTCGCCAATCCTAAATTGGTTTTCTTCCAAAATGCCCCCATATCATGTTCGTGTACGGTGAAATTATCAAAAATTTCACTTGAATTTTTACTTTTCGTCCAACAAAGTCTTCTTGTCTTCTGTTTTTTGCCATTCTTTTCTGTTTATGATGCGAATTTTTCAATTTTTTTATTAACTTTGAAAAATTTTTTCTTCACACATTTTTCTAGTCGTCTTCTGTTCGTTGTTCTGTTTGTTGAACACATACAAAAATTTTTAATGAAAATTTTTTTTGACTTTGAAAAATTTTTTCTTCTTTCATATTTTGCTTCAATGTTGCGCCACTGACATTAAATTTTTTGTCTTCTGATTTTTTGATGGAAAAAATTTTTTCAACTTTGAAAATATTTTCTTCTAGCAAAGTTGCCTTGTCGTCTTCTTTGATGACCAACAAGCACCAACCACAATTTTGGTCCAAAAATTTTTTCAACATGAAATTTTGAAATTTCATTTTTTGTCTTCACACAACTTTTGTAGTCGAAAAATACCATCAACGTTAAAAAAATATTTTTTCTCAAAAATTTTTGAAATTTTTAAATTTCATTCTTCGTCTTCACTCAACTTTGTAAACGGAAAAATTCATCAAAGTGGAAAAAAAAATTTTTCTCAAAAATATTTTCTTTCCCATCATTATGCTTCAATGCCGTGCCACTGACATTCATTTTTGATGAAAAACATTTTTATTTTTTCTTCACTCTTCACTCTTCTACTTTTTCTGAAGCAAAATTTCGCCAATCCTAAATTGGTTTTCTTCCAAAATGCCCCCATATCATGTTCGTGTACGGTGAAATTATCAAAAATTTCACTTGAATTTTTACTTTTCGTCCAACAAAGTCTTCTTGTCTTCTGTTTTTTGCCATTCTTTTCTGTTTATGATGCGAATTTTTCAATTTTTTTATTAACTTTGAAAAATTTTTTCTTCACACATTTTTCTAGTCGTCTTCTGTTCGTTGTTCTGTTTGTTGAACACATACAAAAATTTTTGATGAAAATTTTTTTTTGACTTTGAAAAATTTTTTCTTCTTTCATATTTTGCTTCAATGTTGCGCCACTGACATTAAAATTTTTGTCTTCTGATTTTTTGATGGAAAAAATTTTTTCAACTTTGAAAATATTTTCTTCTAGCAAAGTTGCCTTGTCGTCTTCTTTGATGACCAACAAGCACCAACCACAATTTTGGTCCAAAAATTTTTTCAACATGAAATTTTGAAATTTCATTTTTTGTCTTCACACAACTTTTGTAGTCGAAAAATACCATCAACGTTAAAAAAATATTTTTTCTCAAAAATTTTTGAAATTTTTAAATTTCATTCTTCGTCTTCACTCAACTTTGTAAACGGAAAAATTCATCAAAGTGGAAAAAAAAATTTTTCTCAAAAATATTTTCTTTCCCATCATTATGCTTCAATGCCGTGCCACTGACATTCATTTTTGATGAAAAACATTTTTATTTTTTCTTCACTCTTCACTCTTCTACTTTTTCTGAAGCAAAATTTCGCCAATCCTAAATTGGTTTTCTTCCAAAATGCCCCCATATCATGTTCGTGTACGGTGAAATTATCAAAAATTTCACTTGAATTTTTACTTTTCGTCCAACAAAGTCTTCTTGTCTTCTGTTTTTTGCCATTCTTTTCTGTTTATGATGCGAATTTTTCAATTTTTTTATTAACTTTGAAAAATTTTTTCTTCACACATTTTTCTAGTCGTCTTCTGTTCGTTGTTCTGTTTGTTGAACACATACAAAAATTTTTAATGAAAATTTTTTTTGACTTTGAAAAATTTTTTCTTCTTTCATATTTTGCTTCAATGTTGCGCCACTGACATTAAATTTTTTGTCTTCTGATTTTTTGATGGAAAAAATTTTTTCAACTTTGAAAATATTTTCTTCTAGCAAAGTTGCCTTGTCGTCTTCTTTGATGACCAACAAGCACCAACCACAATTTTGGTCCAAAAATTTTTTCAACATGAAATTTTGAAATTTCATTTTTTGTCTTCACACAACTTTTGTAGTCGAAAAATACCATCAACGTTAAAAAAATATTTTTTCTCAAAAATTTTTGAAATTTTTAAATTTCATTCTTCGTCTTCACTCAACTTTGTAAACGGAAAAATTCATCAAAGTGTAAAAAAAAATTTTTCTCAAAAATATTTTCTTTCCCATCATTATGCTTCAATGCCGTGCCACTGACATTCATTTTTGATGAAAAACATTTTTATTTTTTCTTCACTCTTCACTCTTCTACTTTTTCTGAAGCAAAATTTCGCCAATCCTAAATTGGTTTTCTTCCAAAATGCCCCCATATCATGTTCGTGTACGGTGAAATTATCAAAAATTTCACTTGAATTTTTACTTTTCGTCCAACAAAGTCTTCTTGTCTTCTGTTTTTTGCCATTCTTTTCTGTTTATGATGCGAATTTTTCAATTTTTTTATTAACTTTGAAAAATTTTTTCTTCACACATTTTTCTAGTCGTCTTCTGTTCGTTGTTCTGTTTGTTGAACACATACAAAAATTTTTGATGAAAATTTTTTTTTGACTTTGAAAAAATTTTTTCTTCTTTCATATTTTGCTTCAATGTTGCGCCACTGACATTAAATTTTTTGTCTTCTGATTTTTTGAAGGAAAAAATTTTTTCAACTTTG
>CATOAR010000001.1:0-17221 GCA_951394025.1 Heteromyza rotundicornis | reverse complement strand
CATTTAACATATTTTGACAATCAGAAAAAATTGAACATCACAATTAAAAGGTTTTACCAGAGACACTGTACAAATCAAGTGGGTACTTATTACACAGGTTCCCTTTCGTCAACTGATTTTATGTTTTATTAAATGTTTATAAATGTGGGCGCAATTGTCGGTGTCTGTTTTGTAGTTCAGTCTCTTTAGTGTAGGTGTATTGATAATATGGAGCATTTCTATGGTATATCTCCGTCTGTAGTAGCGAAGAAAATTGAACAACAAACACGAAAATTTCAGCAGAAAATATTAAACACACTAATTACATACAAACACAAAATATTAAAAGAAAACAGACTACGAAAAGACAAAACAGATGAATACATAACCACAAAAGTGAGCAGCGAAGACGCCGAAACAATCATATTGCGCAACATAACACTAACTACGTCAGAAACTCAGGAAGTAACAGAGCGACAGAACAGAAAGTTCGAAAAACTAAGAGTGGAACAAATACAACAATTAAACATAAACAACATAACCAACGATTGGTTCGTAAACAAAACAAACAAAATTATACCGAATGATGTGCAGTGGCTACTCGCGCACGGACCGAAGTTCGCGTTACCATTGTCAAAGCAACAGTTCCCGATGTTCAATTTAATTGCTGAAGGAGAGGACTGCATACGAACGTTAGACGATAAAGAAGAACAAGATATAGCTAGAGTAAGACTAACGACATTAATATAAAGACATTTAAGAGTAACACAACCAACAGAAAGAGATAAATACATGACAAACTTAACAAAAACAGCAAGAGAATTTTTAAAAACAAATAATGACATTATTATTGTGGAATCAGACAAAGAAAAAGGACGGTAGCGATGACCAAAGCGGACTATGAACAAGGAATGCGAGCAATACTACGAGATGGATGGACATACAAAACACTGAGACGAGATCCAACAACAACATTACAACAAAAAAACAACGTTCTTGTAGAAAAGCTTTTCAAAAAAGAACTGATTACGATACAAGAAAAATACAAACTAACAATATACAATGCGACGGCCCCATGAATATACGGACTACCCAAAATCCACAAAGAAGGAATGCCACTCAGACCTATCTGTTCATCAACGAATTCGCCAGCATATAATATGTGTAAATATGTTTCAAACATATTAAAACACCTGACAACAGAATCCACATACAACATTAAAGACGCGGTAGAATTCAAGAGCAAAATTAACAACAGCTACATATGTGATGATGAGTTAATGGTCTCTATCGACGTAGTATCACTGTTTCCAAGCATTCCAGTTGATTTCGCCATACAAACAATAGAGAAGAAATGGGACTTAATAGAAAAACATACTGAGATACCCCACCAATTGTTCACGGAAATGGTTACATTCTGTTTAAAAGAGAATAATTTTTTCAAGTACAACGACACCATTTACAATCAATTAAAAGGGATGCCGATGGGTTCTCCGATATCCCCTATAATTGCCGATGTAGTGATGGAGGAAATATTAGATAAATTTATGGAAAACATTGAACAAAAACCGAGACTATTAACCAAATACGTGGATGATATTTTTTGCATCGTGAAAGCGGACACAGTGGAAATTACATTGACCAGTTTAAACACTTGTCACAGACACATAAAATTCACGAAAGAAGAAGAAGACGATGGACAATTGCCATATTTAGACGCAAAATAATAATGAACAACAACATCATGAAAACGGATTGGTACCAAAAGCCCACTGCTTCAGGGCGCCTCATTAACTTCCACTCAAAACACCCAAAAAAGACCATATTGCGAAAAATTTCATCAACAGGGTTCTACATATCAGCGACGACATTTTCCACACAGACAACAAACAGAAAATTAAACATATTTTACTCAAAAACGACTTTCCGAAAACAACAATAACACAACTGCTTAGGGAAAGCAGGGTCACGGACACCAATAATGTTAAAAAACCACTACTATACAAAGGAGTAACATATGTAGAAGGGTTCACGGAAAAATTCAAAAAAACAGACCTGTACAACAAAAACAACTTTCAACTCGCACCAAAATCTCACAACACTCTAAGAAATATCTACAGCAAAACAAAATCTAAAATTACATGCAAAGGAGACGGAGCCGAAATATGCGGGAAAGTATATGTTGGAACGACAAAATCTAAACTAAGGACAAGATTATCAGCGCACAGATCAGATTTAAACAATAAGAATGACAACAAAACAGCACTTGCAGCCCACTGTGTAAAAAGAGGCCACTCTCCCAATTTCGACGAAACAAAGATTCTGCAACAGGAGAACAATTACAGACGGAGATATACCATAGAAATGCTCCATATTATTAATACACCTACACTAAAGAGACTGAACTACAAAACAGACACCGACAATTGCGCCCACATTTATAAACATTTAATAAAACATAAAATCAGTTGACGAAAGGGAACCTGTGTAATAAGTACCCACTTGATTTGTTCAGTGTCTCTGGTAAAACTTTTTAATTGTGATGTTAAATTTTTTCTGATTGTCAAAATATGTTAAATGTGAAAATATGTTAAAATTGTTATTGATCTGTGACAAATGTTTTTATGTTTTTGAACAGGTCCTGAAGACGACTAACAATGTTAGCCGAAATATCGACAAAATAAATAAATTAATAAAATTAAAACAATCTGAAAAATTTGTTTTTTAAAATTTATTCACGGCCAAAGCCTACAAAAATTATAAAATTATATATAATAAGGCCGAAAAACCCCAACAACTTTATTTATTTTCGATATAGTTTACTCCTTAACTATTTACCACTATTTTCTTATTTTATTAAAATTATTGTCTATTCAAATTTATCTCGCGCTACTTTCGGCGTGTGATTTCCTGTCAACCCGGAGTTCTGGCCGCTGTTCGACTATTGGGGAGTTTGGAGAATCAAAACGAGAGGGGTACCGCTGGAAACCATTCGACCGCGTGCTGGTATGGGATCAAATCCTATGTGATGTCTACGGTGCTGGCCAGAGAGAAATAGCCTGAAGCTACTATGCTGGCCTACAACAAGAGCAATGCGCCCCGACCAATAGTGCGTCAAATCCACCCGGATTTGGGTGGTCT
This sequence comes from Heteromyza rotundicornis, assembly GCA_951394025.1. Classification (NCBI taxonomy): domain Eukaryota; kingdom Metazoa; phylum Arthropoda; class Insecta; order Diptera; family Heleomyzidae; genus Heteromyza; species Heteromyza rotundicornis. Next base: position 14,101 of record CATOAR010000001.1, on the reverse strand, counting down.
CCTCTGCCATACGGTAGCAACGGTAAGGTTACTCCTAGCGGCGAACTAGTTCTGCCTGACTCCCGCTCCTGAATACATTCTAAGTCTTTGGCTAGGGCAAGGAGCTCGACGAGGGTTTTGAAATCGTCGCGTCGAATGTACCGATGGTACTTTGGGCGAGCATTCCTAAACACGCGCTCGAGGTTTTGCTCTTCGTCGTACGTCCCCTGCCGCATCAGGTAGAGGAGGGAAAGAGCATAGTCACTGAAAGACTCGTGGCTCTGTTGCAAGCGGCCTCGAATGGTGTCGTCGATACACTCGTAGTAGCGAGCCGGCACGAAAAAGGTGAGGAAATCTTTTTTAAATAATGCCCAAGTTTCCCACTGCCGGTTACAGGCTCAGAACCGGATTGTTTGGCAAATGGTGTAAGAATTGGGTCCTGCTGTCTGTAGTTGCAGCTGGAAGGTGACGAGTCTCTTGACTTTGAGCAGGTGTATCACTCGTTGTGGCAGAGGGTAGAGGAACAGCCGGGTGGCAGCAACGGCTAAGCGGGATGCACGGTGATTGTAGGCAGCTGATGTGGCCTAATTCCGATTGATTATTTTCACTAGTTGGCGTAAATTTGCGCTCTTTACTCGCACTGTTGTCTGACCTTAACCGAGGCTGTCACTACACACACTATCGGTGATTTTATCCGTGGCGGCTGCCACCACGCGCTTGTGTTTTTTCTTGTAACAGGTGTCAGGAGATCCAGAGTAATTATGTAGGCGAACGTGATTCTTTTGTTTAGGATGTGTTTATTGAAAATTGTAGATAAAGTAAGATAAATGAAATACATATATGACGAAATAATTTAGATTACGAGGAACACGACCGCACGCGCCAACCGAACTTTGCAACTCTCGTTATTGGTGCAGGGTTGCACCAATATCGTATATTAGGCATTGATTAGACGGTGCATGTCGTATCGTTCGTGACAGTTCGGCCAATTCTGACTTCCAAATCGCCCTCGATTTCTGGCGGCTGAGGATCGAGATCTTCATCGGAATCATCAGAAGTGTTGTCTTCAAGTTCGATAAAACTACGACACCAGGGCTTCATTTTGTCAGAAGCGTAAACGGAACAGAATTTGCGTGACGTTATCTGCATTCCTGGTGGATCTTCGAGTAGGTAGCGATCTTTCCCAATATCGCGCGTGATGATGTATGGGCCTCGAAACTTCGGTTCAAGCTTACGCGATTCACTAGTAGCAGACGGCTCGTTCTGGATCACTACCAGGTCATTTTCGTGATAGCGCACAGGCTCGGAGTGCTTACTGTCGAATCGTGTTTTCCATTTTTCTCGTTCATTGCGTATGTTTTCTGCAGCTTGAGTGCGTTTCTGGCTAGATTTCGGTGTTATAGTCGGTTCATCGACATCATCGTGTATGGCGGCGACAAGTCGATTTTGTATTACATTTTTGAGTTGAAAATCGAAAACAAGCTCATTCGGTGTAAAACCAGACGTTGAATTGATTTGTGAATTGACGGTGAATTGCAGATCCCTTAGCGTGAGATCCCAATCTTTCGGATTTTCAGCGGTTGTTCGGATATAAGACAGTATAATTTCGTTGGCTCTCTCGACTTGCCCGTTGGCTCTTGGGGTACGGACAGCTGTTTTTATATGATGGATGTTATTGTCGCTACAATAGTTTTCAAACATTTTCGAGGTAAAAGCGGTACCACGATCGGTGACTACTCGAGTTGGCAAGCCGAAATAACTGGTAATTTCATTTAAAATGTTTATTACGGGAGCGGTTTTCGTACTTTTAACTGCTTTAACGATGAGCATTTTGCTAAAAGAGTCTGATATGGCTAAAATATGGGTATTGCCCTTTTTAGATCGAATGAACGGTCCAAGATGATCAAGATGAATTAGGCGGAATGGAATCGGTTCCGCGTCGTCATAGTGCAATCGACCTTCTGGTTTACCCGAACGTGATTTGTTGTAGCAACACGGAATACATGCAGAGATATAGTCTTTAACGTACTTACGCATTTTCGGGAACCAGAATGTTTCTTGGATGCGCTGTAGAGTTTTCTCGAGCCCCCCCCCCCCCCCCCCCCCCCCCCCCCCCCCCCCCCCCCCCCCCCCCTAAAATGACCCATGTAGTCATGACAGTGCTGGACGATTCTCCATCGGATTGCTTTTGGTACGACGAATTTCGGAGAATTTGCAGTTTTTCGGTATAATCGGTGGTTTTGTAGTTGATAGTCGGTTTTCAGCTGCGCCTCCTGAGGTGATTTCAGCTCCCCCTTCAGGACTGATATGATTTCGCAGATGCTCGCATCTTGAAGCTGCATCGTGAGTACCCAGTCGTTGATATCGGCGGCTATGTTGAAAATGAAACCAGCAGGCTCAACCTCAGTTGCAGGCTCATTGGGCGAACGGCTTAGGGCATCTACGTGTGCCAGACGGCTACCTTGTCGGTGAACTGCTTCAAAATCGAATTCTAGGAGTCGTATCCACCATCGAGAGATTTTTGATTTCAGTTCTTTGTTGTCTTTCACCTTGGCGATGGCGGAGCAATCGGTGATTAATCGGAAATGTTTACCCAAAAGGTAAATTCGGAAACGCTCCAATGATTCAACCACGGCGAGGACTTCGAGTTCATAGCTATGGTACTTACTTTCGGCTTCGGTACAATGGCGACTAAAATAGAAGACAGGCTGCCAGTTTTTCCCATCTACAGATTGCAACATGACACCGGCGAGCCCTATACTACTGGCGTCGGTGTGAACTTCGTGTTGTGCGAATGTATCATACAGAGTGAGTAACGGTGTACTAGTTAACATATCGACAAGTTTTTTAAAGGCGTTTTCTTGTTCGATACCCCAACTAAATGGCACGTCTTGGTGAAGCAATTTCGTCAGCGGCTTCGAGATAAATGAGTACTGTGGCACGAATTTTCGGAAGAATCCTGTTAAACCCAGGAAACGTCGTACTTCGGTAACGTTGGTTGGTTGTTGGAAATTAGTGATAGCGCTCACCTTCCCTTTTCCAGGCGTTATGCCTTCTGCGTTTATGATGTGGCCCAAATGTGAAATCTCTGTTGATAAAAATTCACATTTGTCCAGTCGAAGCGTTAGGCCATATTTACCCAAAATCGTTAAAAATCGGTCAAGACGAGTTAGACCTTCGGCAACAGTTTTGCTGGGAATGATTACGTCATCCAGGTAAACTAAAATTTCGCCAGGCTTCATTTCGGAGGCGAGTTTATTCATAATTGTCTGGAACACGGCGGGTGCGTTGACAAGTCCAAACGGCATGCGATTATACTCGAAGTGACCATCGGTGGTGATAAACGCTGTAAATTGTTTTGACGATTCGTCGATTTCGATTTGATGATACCCCATACGTAGATCGAGAGTGGAGAAGTATAGATTCCCGGCTAGTTGGGCGAATTGTTCTTCCATTATCGGCATAGGAAACGGCGTTTTGATAGTTTGGCGATTCAGGACACGATAGTCCACGCAGAGTCGATGTTCGCCATTTTTCTTTTCTACTAAGACAATAGGCGACGCATACGGTGAGTTTGAGTGACGGATAATACCATTTTCTAAAAGTTCGACGATTATATCGGCTACGATTGGACGTTTGGCGAAAGCTATACGATATGGCTTCATATTTACGGGTTCATCGGTTTTGAGTTTAATGTTCATTTTCGATATGGTACATTTACCCAATTCAGCAATATTTTTGGCAAAGCAACGGCGATGTGTCGATAAAAGATTAGTCAAGTCGTTTCTTTCTTCTTGTGTGAGGTTCGACGAGATTTGCAATTTGCCAACGGTTTCAATGCGGCAGTCATCACCTTCAATGATGAGACGGTTACCCTCACGACAAAGAATATCACGACCCAATAAAATATTTTCGCTAATAAGGTCGTCCTCAACAACAAGTAAATCTGTTTTGTATTTGTTGTCATCAATTTCGAGTTCCACTGAGATTTTGTTGGTGCAGACAAATTTTCCACCAGCAAACCCAGTGAGCGATTTCGTACAATTTTCGATAGAACCAATAGTATGTGCAAATGACTTACGTACAAGAGTGTATTGGCTACCAGGATCGACGAATGCGACAATGTCAAATCCCTTGATTTTTATGCGTTTCGTGATAGTATCACCCGTCGATTTTGAATGTTCAATATTGTTCACGTTCGATTTCGGTTTTTGCGGACACGAATCACTTGTGTGCGATGTACGTTGGCAATGTGTACAACGCTCTTTTCGTTGTGGCTCTGCACAATTTTTCGCGTAATGTCCCAGTTGGAAACAATTGTAACATTTTACGGCACGATTTTGTTCATATTCGACAGTTTTTTTCGCGACACTCACATACGTATTTTGGTTTATCGATTTATCGGTTATCGGTTTATTAAAAGAAAAATTGGCTTTACTGTACGGCGTATTTCGATTCGATTCAGACTTAAGTTCGTTATACTCGCAATAGTTATTTATATCACGTAACAGTTGATTACACGACACGTATTCATTTGAGATTTTTTTCTTTAAATCTATTTCATTGATACCGTTTATGATATGTCGAACAATGGCGACATCCGGTAGTGCGCCTTTGTTTCCGATTGAAACCATTTTATAAAAATACTCTTGTGGCGTTTCACTTTGGCTGCGTTTCGTATTTGCCATTTTTATGTGTACGTCGGCCACATTTTCGTTACACGGAAAGTCGGATAGAAATTTATTTACAAATTGCGGCCACTCGAGGAACACTTGCTGCGAATCGACCCAATATTTTGCTGGTCCTTGCAATTTTTGTTGTACTGCGAAAAGCACTGACGCGTCGTCCCATCGGTATGCATTTTTCAGCATTTCGATTCGATTTAGAAACTGCGTTGCGTTAAGCGATTTCGGTGACATGGGATTAAACTCGGGTAACAATGCGATTATATCGCGCACATTCGAATACGGATTGAAAACGTTTACATTTTGATTTGTACGCGGCACACTGTACGATTGTGTATACATATCATTTTGTCCACCACTAAACGGCTGTGGCAGATTCATATTTTGTCCATCACTAAACGGCTGTGATGTGTACTGCGACGCAATATTGTTATGCGCAGTCGTTACATTTGTACGTGTAAACGATGTTTGAACTTCACCGAACGGCTGTGAAGCAAACGAAACACTCGGATGTGCAAACGGCTGCGCATACGGCGTAGTAACAACATTTCGGACACCACTATACGGCTGTGGTGTATTCACAATATCGTTTCGAACATCACTATACGGCTGTGATGTATACGGTGTAGTAACATTGTTATACGTGCACGTTGGATTTGTATGTGTAAGCGATGTTTGGACTTCACCGAACGGCTGTGAAGCAAACGAAACACTCGAAACAATCCTCGGCTGTGCATACGAGTAACTACGTTCGTTACTAACACGATTTTCCCCTCCACTATACGGCTGTGGAGCGAACGAGACAATTGGAGTAACATTGCGAATATGCGTATTGCAATGTGTAGGAGAAATTTGTGGCGACATCATGTACTCTTGCGTTGGTGACGTATTCAAACCAAACACCGGCTGTACATTGTGAGGGGTAGCGGCTGTCGTATAATTCGACGGTACGGTACGGAATGGAACGTTGGTGTCAAGCGTAGACACACACGGACGTGATGACGTAGCAAGAGTGTCATGCGTAGACACACACATTTGCGTAGACGGAGCGAGTTGCAAGAGCGGCGGTGCGAGTTGCGTATGCGGTGGTGCACTTGTATTTTGTGGGTGTAGTGACGCGTCGTGAGCTTGATTTGGCGATGACATTGAAATTGGTGGTTGCAAACTACCCTGTATAGCAACCGGCTCAATGTTGCGCTTCGAATTGAGTTGCGTAATAGATTTTTCGAGATTATTCAATCGACTTAAAACACTTTGCGAAACGTTAAAACTATTAAATTCGTCGTCACTACACTCCTCGAGACGCAGTATAAGCTCTGCCCTGGTGCCCAATGTTGAGAGCCCGGCCTCCTTACACTTTTTCTGCAAACTATTTTTTTTCATGCTGCGCAAATTCAACATGTTCGTTCGTGTTTCGATTTTGTTTTTTCGTTTTTCAATACAATTTGTGCTTTTTCCGCGCACAAATGAATTTCACCACATATATATATTTTAGGCGTATCGTTTTTGTACGTTTTCCACGATCCCGCTTTCTGAATTTGTCAGGAGATCCAGAGTAATTATGTAGGCGAACGTGATTCTTTTGTTTAGGATGTGTTTATTGAAAATTGTAGATAAAGTAAGATAAATGAAATACATATATGACGAAATAATTTAGATTACGAGGAACACGACCGCACGCGCCAACCGAACTTTGCAATTCTCGTTATTGGTGCAGGGTTGCACCAATATCGTATATTAGGCATTGATTAGACGGTGCATGTCGTATCGTTCGTGACACAGGAATAGCCGCTGCACCCTCTCGGGGGTATGATCGGATTAACCGATGAACGCGGCGAATCTCTGGCGGAGCACACTCACCGTACCGGAGGGATCAAGTTCGAATTCGTTCGCGTATGCTACCAGATCTGACTGGTTGAGGCTGTACATCCAACTGGTGAACACCTTGCCTTCCATGGCTACGTTAATTTACAAAACCTAGACTCGTGGCGGGGTTACAGTAACGTGGCCTTCCTAATATTTTGGCTCTTTTATCTCTTTGTTTCGTTGCGAATGGTCACACTTAGATTTGTGGTTGTTGCACACGATATTTAATAATTATTTATAATTAACAATTCATTATTTCTTTTCGTAAAATTTTTAAATTAACAAAAAAATTATAAAATTTTGTTCCGTTATTTTAAATCTCTAAATTCTCTCTCATCTTTGCAAGAATATTTAATCAATAAATGCCTTGCATATTTCTACTTCTTTGTTCACTACCAATGCTGGTCGAGTCACTTGGCCCGTTAGTTTTCGGTGCCTGTTGGTTGCCACGCGAAATTGCTTTAGCGTTTGCGTTGTTCAACGGGTTTTCTCGCGCGTCACTTTGTTCGATTTCAATTGCTTCGCGGTACAGTCCCGAATTTTCCGTTTTGCGTTAACGGACTTGCACTATGTACCGGCGCGTTTGCGTTGCAACGTGGTTTTCGCACTTTGTTTTACTTCATGTAATTTTTTAAATTTAAATTTAAATTTTTAATGGAAATTTAACGGGTGGTTTTTTTTCCCTTTTACTTCATTTGCTGTTTTTTTGTGAGCGCCGCACTTTGTTCGTAGAATTTAACGGGGTTTTTTTTCCTTTTACTGTATTCGTTGTTTCTTGTGAGCGCCGCACTTTGTTCGTAGAATTTAAACGGGCTTTAATTTTATTTTTTTTCCAAAGCGATTTTACCCAAATTAAATCATGTTTTTTTTCCAACCAAAATTTTGTTTACGTTTTAAGGACTTATGCGCGACGTTCCTGCTCGGGCGCCATTGTAGCGAGGTGATTTTGGAGCCGGGGTGAAGCCGTCGGCGTCCAAGGTTCGTTGCAAAAATTTGTATGTTTGGGGACCGCGAGATGGCCAAAATTCCGTTGGATTGATAACAAACAGGATTTTATTTGATATTCAGTTTATTTATTTTCGATATAGTTTACTCCTTAACTATTTACCACTATTTTCTTATTTTATTAAAATTATTGTCTATTCAAATTTATCTCGCGCTACTTTCGGCGTGTGATTTCCTGTCAATCCGGAGCAATGCGCCCCGACCAATAGTGCGTTGACAATCGAAAATCCTATGCTACGTCACAACCAAAGAGGATGCTGATGATAGTTAATCCTAAGCTATGCCTACCTCAAAGTCATGCGCCACGATCAAAAGCGCGTTGGCGATAGAAAATCCTATGCTATACCTGCTACCAGAGCCAGGCGCCACGAGCAAAGAGTGCGTTGGCGATAGAGAATCCTATGCTAAGCCTGCTACGAGAGCCAAGCGCCACGAACAATGAGCGCGCTGGCGATAGAAAATCCTATGCTAAGTCTACTACACGGGGACCTATGCACCAGGAGCACTGATTGCGCTGGCGAGGGGAAATATTCCTAATCCAATTCCATTAAAGGGGAACTTTACGGCCGGGAGAATTATTCTAAAACTACTATGCGGGGGACCTATGCACCAGGAGCACTAGTTGCGCTGGCGAGAGAAAAATATACTAACTATTTCTACTATGTGCTCCCAACTCTAAGACGGATTACTCACCCCATGCCGCTGCCGTATCACTGCCGAATTTAAACTTGGCGAATTATTTTTAAGCCGATGTGCGACTTGTTGATCAGACTGCTGGTTACGAACTGAATTCTGAATTTCTAACTAACCTCAGCGCAGACTCCGGCGCGTTCAAAACTTGTAACTTCACCACTCACCACACTTAGTGGGGCGGTGTTGCCAGTACTCGGGACATTGACTTAATACTATCGTTTTGAGTAAATAACTACTTATTCTATTATTCTATTGTCCTGGAATTTGGTGGCTGAAATACTTATTATTTAGAAATAATTTCGCGGATGATGTGGAGGTAAAACGATGGTCACGACTTTGCTCCTCACAAAACATTTTCATTGATTCCCTGAGTCCCAAGCAAAGTCAAAAATGTAAATCGTATTCGTGACCACCGCGGCCGTCCCCAGATTTTTATAGGAAATTTTACAAACGAAAACAGGTTGATAAAAATAAATAAATTTTATTTTCTACTTTGGAAAACGTTTTACAAATCGAATGGGGGGACGTACATTTTTGTCTTTATCTCAAAATAGGACACCGAACCCACCAAATTTCCCAAACACTTCCGAGCAAGATGTGACCACAAAAAAATATACATAGTGTTTCGTTGGCCAACATACCCGTGGCCGTTTGCTAATTGTCATTGTGCACGATGGATGATCGAATTGTAGGGTGGGTGGTAATTACGAGTTAAATAATTTTACCTCGAAGGGCTAGATGAGGGGCTTGGTACTCTTGATTAGACGCGAGTCCAGGTAACTGAAAATGGAAACGAAATATTTAAATAATCCAATTACACTTGATTGTCTTCGGTAAAATTTGGATTTGGCGGCGGAGCGACGCTTGTGACAATGGCTTTTGTTGTATTTGCGTAGACCGGAGGAAGGGCCGTGAAGAACTATTTCGCTATCGAGAATTTTAATTTTTAAAACAATTTCAAAATTTTAAAATAAAAACGTTGACATTTCTATTGACGCTTTAGAAATTTGTTATAGTATTTTTATAGGAGACAATACGGTTTATACAGAAAGATCAAGCATGTTGTTTTTAACATATCTCCTCCTATAATTTCATACACTTAACAGAGGAGCTTAACGAATTTGGTATCGTCGTCCTATACAAATTTGACAACTCTGTTTCAGTCATACTAATATATTTTGCAATGCAAAATATTCCGATCTCTTTTTCATGGTGTGATGGCCATATGCTTCAAAGTTTTCCAAAATAAAACATTTTTAAATGCAACTCTGTTTAACATACTCGTATGTATCAAATGCCCATGGTTACATGGGTACTTATTAGTGTAAATAGGCTATGTACTAAAAACGTAACCAACCTGCGACCAACTTCCTTTGCAATCGGCCATTTCCTTTTTGTATTTGGCTGCGACACAACGAGTCTTACTTTATATACATTAAACCGCCTCGAAAAAAAAAGTTGCTCGGGTCACCCCCTGGAAATGTACTTTGGTCTATTTTATGATGATTCTCAAAATATTTCGGCTCTAGCAACTGTAATCCGTGAGCTGGACAATTTACAAAAAACCTCTATAAATCATATTTTTTACATGCACGTATTTCTTTATGTTGTTTAGGGTGAAATAAATTTTATGAAATAATAGACATTGAAAAACTGCACAAACCAGGACAAGTCCGATATTTTTGCGATTTTTTTTAACCACTTTAAATCGATTTTTTGCACATTTTTTTTTTGTTTCGGTTAAAAAGTGACAGAAATAAGGAAATTAGAGGGTCAATGTATTCAAGAAAAATGTTCCCCGTAAAATTTTACTATAGGTCACTGAATACACGAAACACCAAATATGTCTGTTTCTCATGTTATAACGTTTCTTTTGCGTCTTCTTAGATTTGAGATATAAAGTTGCACGGGTTGTATACAATTTTAAAATAAATATATATAGGAATTTTCGACAACTTCAATGGCGCTGTAGTTTATGGTTTATTACCCCCCGTAAAAGTTGGTGCCAGTTGTAATCCCACTCGGTAAGAATCACCCAAAAAAAGGCCAAGGACGCTTTTGGTGGCAGCTGTAATACCACCCGGTATGATTCAGCCAAAAAAAGTCCAAGGACGCACTTGGTGGCAGTAGTAATCCAACCCGGCATGATCCACCCAAAAAATCTCCAAGGACGCAATTGGTGGCAGTTGTTATCCCACCCGGTATGATTCACAAAAAAAGAGTCCAAGAACACACTTGGTGGCAGCTGCAATCCCACCCGGCATGATTCGCCCAAAAAATGTCGAAGGAAGCATTTGGTTCCAGTTGTAATCCCACCCGGTATGATCCACCCAAAAAATGTCCAAGGACGCTCTTGGTTCCAGTTGTAATCCTACCCGGTATGATTCACCCAAAATATGTCCAAGGAAGCACTTGGTGTCAGGTTGTAATCCCACCCGGCATGAGCCACCCAAAAAATGTCCAAGGACGCACTTGGTGGCAGCTGTAATCCCACCCGGTATGATTCAGCCAAAAAAAGTCCAAGGACGCAATTGGTGGCAGTTGTAATCCCACCCGGTATGATTCACCCAAAAAATGTCCAAGGACGCACTTGGTGGCAGCTGCAATCCCACCCGGCATGATTCAGCCAAAAAAAGTGCAAGGACGCACTTGGTGGCAGTTGTAATCCCACCCGGTATGATTCACCCAAAAAAAGTCCAAGGACGCACTTGGTGGCAGCTGTAATCCCACCCGGCATGATTCAGCCAAAAAAAGCCCAAGGACGCACTTGGTGGCAGTTGTAATACCACCCGGTATGATTCACCCAAAAATGACCAAGGAAGTACTTGGTGGCAGCTGAAATCCCAGCCGGCATGATTCAGCCAAAAAAAAGTCCAAGGACGCACTTGGTGGCAGTTGTAATCCCACCCGGTATGATTCACCCAAAAAATGTGCAAGGGCGCAGTTGGTGGCATGGACCACTTAATATTCGATAGTTACTATGTTACATTTTGATATTATTTTTTGTTGTATGAGAGGTGCCACGCCGCGTTGTCCAAATCCAACCTGTTATGTCCTATTGCAAATTCCATTACTAACACAATTTTTCCTTAAAATTTCAATAAAATCAGTAAAGCCGTTTAATTGTGATATGGGGTAGAAAATTGTATGGGCGGTGCCACGCCCCTTGTCCAATTATTCCCATTTTCGACACATAGCTGGGAAAACATACTATACAGCTCCATTCCAAATTTCACTAAAATATATCCAATAGTTGCTTAATTAGCTGGTATTTAAGTTATGTGTTGTGTGGGAGGTGCCACGCCCCTTTGTCCAATTATTCCCATATTGGACACATAGCTGGGAAAACATACTATACAGCTCCATTCCAAATTTCATTAAAATATATCCAATAGTTGCTTAATTAGCTGTTATTTAAGTTACGTGTTGTGTGGGCGGTGCCACGCCCCTTTTCCAATTATGCTCATATTTGGCACAAAGCTTGGAAAAGTTATTATACAACTTCGTGACAAATTTCGTATTTATTATTCAATATTCAATTCAAATTCAATTCAATAGTTACTAAATTACCTTGTAGACATATTTTGTGTTGTATGGGAGGTGCCACGCCCCTTTGTCCAATAGCCTATGTTACATGTCGTTACCTATAGAATTTATCCTGAAAGTTTCAAGAGAATCGGTACAGCCGTTTAGCCGTGATTGAGGGACAAACAGACAGACATACAGACAGACACACACTCAGTTTTGTAATATATATAGGGATTCAATCCACAAACTTAAAGTAAATTCACAATTATTGGTTCTGAAATTTGAATATTGTATGTCGAGGTTGATGAAATAGGTACAAAGTTCTGATAGAATTCTATTTTTTAAATTTGTGAAGAATACTTTGTCGGTTTTTCTGTACTATTTTTCAGAACCAAAAATGGAAAAAAACTATAAAAATATTCAATAAAAATGCTAAAAAAAATCGCAAAAATAAGGGACTTGTGTGGGTTTGTGTAGTTTGTCGATTTCTATTATTTCATAAAGTTTATTTGACCCAAAGCAATATAAAGAAATACGTGCATGTAAAAACATGATTTATAGAGGTTTTTTGTAAATGGTCCAGCTCACGGATTACAGTTGCTAGAGCCGAAATATTTTGAGAATCACCATAAAATAGACCAAAGTACATTTCCAGGGGGTGACCCGGACCACTTTTTTTTCGTCCATACAACGTGAGGCGGTTTAATATACATGTATCAAATTTTGCACCAGAGGAAAATCAGAAAACATCCACAAATTCGAATATTAAAATTAACCAGGTTGGTCCGGAATTGTGATGGCTATAGTTCAAATGTGATAATTAATGAACTATTTGTACCAATGGCGATCTAGAATTTAAAGTTATCCTAAGCTTTATTTCTCGTGGACGCCATCTTCGACACATGGTTGGCGTTGATTGGCCACGCCCAGCGAAGGAGCTATCTAAGTCCAACTGGGGTAATTTGGAACTGCCCATAAAATTGTCCAATTTTTAGTTGACGTGTGGCACAATTTTCATCACAGGTTACCATAACCTCCACTAAGAATACTATCAACCGATCAAGCGTAAACATCATTGCATTGCTGTGCATTTCTCCGCATAAATAGAATCAGTCTAACGACAGATCGGTACCGCGCGGTTGCGAAACGCACGCCATAAAATTCGGCTCGATTTCATCTATATAAAAATACTTGAGTCTTGAGAAGTTCTAGTGCAATCAAAATAATATAAAGAATGGAAAAAGAAAAAAAAAAGTTTGGAAGAGAATATCCATAGCTGGGCATAGTTAATCGAGAATTTAACTTCGTTAAAATAAAAAGTTAATTGCGTTAAAAAGTTAACTTCGTTAAAAGTTAAATTAAATAGTTAAATTCTCTATAGAAAAATTTTTTTTTCCAAAAAACGCATAAAAAACATTTTAACTATATACAATTGAATGCCTGCACTCACAGACCCTTTTTTCGATCGATTTCAGCCCTCTATATGCAAATTTAACTTAAAAAATGAAAACTTTGTAAAAACGAATTTGCCGACGCGCTTTTTTTTGATTGTCACTACGCACCCAGAGTTCCAAGTTGATTGGAAAATGTCGGCGGCGGCTGAACAGTTTCGCGCCGACCATAAACGGCTTCAATCGGCGTGCGAACAAATCGATGTCAATATCGGTTGAGCCGACACAATCGACTCAATATTTCGACCAAGCCGATACATTTAACGACGGGCTAGGCACGCCGTCTCGACTTGGAACTTTAAATTTTTGTCAACAACACGAAAGAGTTCTGTGTTTACAATTTTTCAACAGTGTGGCTAGGTAGATTATTAAAAATAGGATGAATTCTTAATTTTTACTTTTTTTTTTACATTCAATAATAAAAAATTTTTTTCCGTTTCAAAGTTAACGAATGCTAGTTAATTGAAGAAATTTAACTTAACTAAATGAAAAAGTTAATGGTTTTCGAAATTAACTCAAACGTTAAAAGTTAACCAAAAATTTCACTTCGTTAATTAACTATTAACGAATTAACTAGTTAATGCCCAGCTTTGAGAACATCGAAACAAACAAGTTAAAATGAATTAAAGTATATTAACATGCTAAAGATTTGTTGAAATTAAAAGGATTTTAAAAAAATGCTCAAATTTCTAAAAATTAAAATATTAAATTTAAAATATTAATTAAAATTAACTCATTTATATTTAACGAGCACTAAGTAAATGAATATTGTGCATAGTCGGGTTCAAGCTCAGTGCAACTTAAATCAATTAAGCTGCGAATTTTTACAACAGCAAATTGTATGCCAACAGGCAGAAAGTAAGTTATATGCATTTCACTGCCCACTACGGGACC
>OX596015.1:1739429-1782692 GCA_951394025.1 Heteromyza rotundicornis | reverse complement strand
TTTTTTTATGTTCGAGGTACTTCTTCCTACTGTGTGGGGGTATTTCAGCTTCGGTATAGCCGAAGATAGTCCCACTCTCTAGTTTTTAGTTCATTTTGCTCCACAAAACTTCGCCACAGTTCTATATTTCCAACTAAAGCAACCTCGGAACATTCCAATATTGATTCGTACTGGAGGTTTTTGAATCTAACCAAATTTTTATTTCATCTAAGGAGCTTATAACGTACGGCTGCAGCTCTACAAAAGCCGCTATAGCTTCGTGTTTTTCAACCCACCTAGTTTGACACAACATCTTAAGTGGAGTAGCTCTTGTTTTATTTCCAACTTACAAAAGTATTAAATATAACTACTCAATACTGAAATATATTTGTTTAGTTACATGATGAAATAATACCAGGTAGTATCAGTACATATTCAAATTTCAACGGCTCTCCCTACTGATATCACCTAGTATTATTGCATCATGGTTTATTTAAAAGCAAACCTTCATAAATATGCTTTCCCAATTCAACTTTTCTTTTAGGGGTATTAAAAAATACGGTTTTAACAAAGAATGTATATTTTAAAAGAAATAATATTTTTGAAATATGATATATTTCTTGATAAAAAAAAGGGTTTTTCCAATCTTAAAGGGGGGGGGGGGGATTTGACACCCAAAAACCCCTCCTGCCGGCGGCCCTGACATGTTACCATTCATTACCCAAAACCACATAAAAAATTCCAACAAAATCGGTTAAACACTGCATTTTAAAAAAATATTTGCCACGCCCACCTCGAACGCCTAAATGATGAGGTCAATGAAATTACCTACATTTTGATATGTGTTTCATTAAAATCGGTCAAGTATTTCTTGAGTTATAAGGGAACAAACCTACAAACAAAGAATCTATATATATATAAAAGAGACGTGTATGTTTGTCTCGAGTAGACGCGAAAACTACAGCACCGATTCTCACCAAAGTTTATATATGTGTTCTAGGGGTCGTGAGTCGTGACATTGGATAGGTTTTGACACGCCCACTTTTACCGCCCACAAGTTAGAAAATACGTATTTCTCTCACATTTGTGAATCTTTAAAAGCAAATACCATATGATCAACAATCAACTTGGTTGCCACCTAGGACTTAATTTTTCCCCACCCAAGCAGTGTTACCATATCTGCTGATATTCCCAGTACAACATAAAGGTCCGCACACATCAACGCGAAGTACCGCAGCCGCTGCGAAACTTACTCAAAAATGTTTCTTGCAAATGCGAAAATATATTTGTTTGAGGTGAGCAATTTCATAAAAACAAATAAAAATGTGAATCTATCTATATCTATATATATATATATATATAAAAGAGACGTGTATGTTTGTCACCAGTAGACGCGAAAACTACAGCACCGATTCTCACCAAAATTTATATATGTGTTCTAGGGGTCGTGAGTGGTGACATAGGATTGATTTTGACACGCCCACTTTTACCGCCCACAAGTTAGAAAATACGTATTTCTCTCACATTTGTGAATCTTTTAAAGCAAATACCATATGATCAACAATCAACTTGGTTGCCACCTAGGACTTAATTTTTCCCCACCCAAGCAGTGTTACCATATCTGCGGGGTTTTTTACCTTTCGGTTTCTTTCAAAGTATGAAATCGATTTGCTAAAGTATTTCACGTCGATGTACCGATCACAAATTTCCACAACTTCGTGTATTTTCAACATTAAATGCAGCAGGGAGTAATAATTAAGGTTATTTCCATTTGATTGCATGTAACTTTTCAACAATGGAAAAAACCCTAAGGCAATGCCAAAATAACACGGCTTCTCCTTGAGTATTACATATTCGCAATTCCATAATTTGCCCCAATCTCCCAGTGCACATTTTACGCCCACTTTCACAGTACTTCATTTCCACTTAAATGCATTTGCCATTTACATTCCAAATAACTACGGAAAAATGTCTATTGTGAATGGAAATTAAATTATACCCAACTTAAAGCTCCCCACACAATGCCGCGAAATTTCCCCAAAAATTGCTCAAAAATTGCAAGGCGATATTCGGCTCGGACAAATTTTTTCGTGCTGAAAAATTTCACAAAAACAAAAACAAATGCATATCATTCTAGAGCGCACTATCGTATTTTCAAGAAAAAGTACCACGACACCAACGAAATTTTGCATTCATGTGTGGCGACCTTAAATGCGCACTGCGAAAGTCGCCCACTTTCACAGTAACCCTACACACAGTACTTCATTACAACTTAAAATACCAAAAATTCCGCCGCCGCGGTACTTTCTCGATAATTCTTCCAGCAAAGATATTGGAATAAAAAAATTTGTTTGCGGTGAAAAATTTCAAAGCTACAACTAAAAATGTGTATCATTTATAAATTTTCTTTTAAAAAACGCAGTATCGTATATTCAAGCAACATTTTTGTTCAAGTTCCGTACCGGCTGCGGAATTTCGCGTTGGCTTATGGGGACCTTAATGCAGGCAAACCGACATTAATATTACGAGAAGACGTCCATTTCGAATGAAAATTAAATTAAACTTGACTTAAATGCACACACTGCAATTGGACTTTTCGGCAAATAAGCACTGCAAAATTGTCCCAACAAGTTATAGAAATCACTTTCTTCCCACAAGAAAAATCTACAAAAACACAACAGAACGTCTCTCAATGTGGCAACACTCCTCACAGACGGGGCGCTCAACCAGTGCAGCCAACTTTAGGCAAATTTCCCTTTCTACGGGAATTTTTGGTTTAGGTGTTTACACTGCCGGGCCATTTTGTGCGAGCATTCGGCTACGTACCAAAGCTCAAAGATAGTAATCCAGTCGTTTGCACCGGCCGAATTACGGGATTTGTTTCAAATACTTATACCACATGTCATTTAATTTAATTTCAATAATCTTCCAAACATACTTTACTGCGCTACATACATACATACGATACGAATCATTCATTCATTCATCAAAACCTATTTCAATACCGATCGCTACATCAATTTTCCTCTCTATAAAATTGTACAAAATTAACTCCACAGTATAAACACCAATTAAACATATATATTTAAAAATTACTTTCATCCATTCATCCATTACATTGCAGACAATGCAACAACAAAAAATTATTTAGGCCCAGCGAAGCGGACCGGGCCCAGCTAGTTTTATATAAGTAAGAGATTATCTTCCTTTGTCGATGTTATTCCTAATGTAACCAAAGCAACAAAAAATCAAAAGAGAGGCCAAAAGAAGAAAGACAAAGGAAAATAAAACTAGAGAGTGGACTATCTTCGGCTATACCGAAGTTGAAATACCCCCACACAGTAGAAAGAAGTACCTCGAACCAACTATAGGTGGTTTTGGAGCACAAACCATGTCCAAAATCCATTTCTAAAAATTTCCAATCAAATCCGAAAAAAAAAAAAAATTGGTCTCAGGACCCCATTTAGACCCTTATATATGTGGCTTCGGAACCTCGGACCATGTCAAAAATATGTTTCTAAACATTTCCAATGGAATACAACAATAAAAAAGACTTGAAAAATTTTTACCTTTTTTTTCGGTGTATGGGAGCCACGCCCAGTTTTTGTCCGATTTGGCTGATTCTCGAACTTGATCTCAGTATTCACGAGAAAAACATGTAAAAAAAGTTTCAAGTCGATATCTCCAAAACTGCGCTAAATCGACTCAGGAGGTGATACTGATCAAGAATATATATACTTTTCCATACCGGACACGCCTCCTTATGGGCGTTACAAACGTTGTGACAAAGTTAGTATACCCTGCCACAGTGAGTGTGGGGGTATACTAACTAAAAAAATGTTTTTTAACCCTTTCAGGACCATAAGGAAACCAGAAGTGAAACAAAGTTTTAATGCTTATAATTACATTTGTTAGGCTCTACATAAACAAAAATTAATGACTTTTTCTTAAAAAAATTTTATAGGTTTTTTGGAAATTTATGGGACATACTTTTAAAATTTAACAATTATTATGGTTGCAAGTGTCAAATATTATAAAAAGTACTTTAAAAAACACATACTTAATAAAAAAATGTTTGTTTACTAATGTTATTTCAAAAAAATCTTGAAAATATTCTTGGGACACATATGTCCCTGTGCTACTCTGATGACCGTAGCTTATCTATTTTTGATCCTATTTTCAAGAGTGTGGTATTTTTTGAGAGGTGAAATCTTTTTCAAATATAAAATGTATTAAGTTATTTAAAAAAAAAGGTAAAAAAATGACATGTTTTTGAAATTTTTAATTTTATATTACTTAAGAAAAATACTTACTAAACATTAATCAACAAAGTTTTGTCAGCTGTTTTAGGAATTTTTTCAAAAATAATAATCCCAAAAACTGGAAAATGAACGGCGGATTTTTAGTCAAATTCAATAAGTGGGTATTTAAAAAAGAATTTTTTTAAACTTTTCGGTACAAATTTGGAAAATATTTTTCTTTTTTATAACCCTTATATTAACTTGATTTGTCTTGACTATATATATATATATGTCGGTATATATATATATATGTCTGTATATATATCCTCAAATCTGCGGCGAGCTTTTTCATACACTTCCACATGAGATAGAGAGCTGAAATTTGGAACACTGATAAAACTCCTGTGACAATGCATTCTATTAAATTTGGGTTCCATCAGAGGCGTAGGGGGCCGTGGGGGGACTCAAACCCCTTTTTCATAAACATGGAATAACTTCCGATTCCTTCGAGCTACAATGAATTTTACACCCTTTGATGGGGGGTGTGGGGATAAAGGGGAGGGGATGGGGCCTTTTTAAAGTTCGGGATGGACTAACGTTCGTATTTTTTAAGCTACAGGACTAAAATTTTTTACTTAGGTTCGCATTCGGGAAAAAAATAAAAAAAAGGAGGGAAAAAGGGGGGGGATATTTTTGAAAAAAGGGGTAAACAAATTTAAAAAAAAAAAAAAGAAAATAAAAAAGAGTGAAAAAAAAGTTTTTTAAAATGTAACCCTTTAACCGACTAAAAAGCAAAAAATAAATACCCTTTAAATTAAATTACGCAATTTCGATTTAAAATTAAGGTTTTTTTGGCCACTTCAAAAACTGACATTAGGAACAAACCAGCAAAAAACCCTTAATTTTAAATCGAAATTGTGGAAATTAATTTAAAGGGAATTTTTTTTTTTGCTTTTTAGTCGGTTAAAGGGTTATATTTTAAAAAACTTGTTTTTTACTCTTTTTTATTTTATATTTTTTTTTAATTTTTAAAATTTTTTTGTACTGGCATTCCCACCTATACAGTTAGTTTGACACACAAAAATAATGACTTTCTGAGTTTACAGAATATTTCTATCACATCGATTTTTTTTAATAAAAATTCAATTAATTTGCTTATATATATATATATATATATATACTAGCTGTTACATACCCGGCGTTGCACGGGTTGTATTAAATTTAAAAACTAGAGAGTGGACTATCTTTGGCAATGCCGAAGCTGAAATACCCCCACACAGTAGAAATTTAGAAATTTATAGGTGGTTTCGGAGACTCAAAATACGTTCAAAATCCGTTCCAAAAATGTCCACTCAAATCCACAAAAAATTTGGTCTCCAGACCCCATTCTGACCCTTATATATATGGTTTCGGAACCTCGGACCATGTAAAAAATATGTTACTAAGCATTTCTTATCGAATACAACAATAAAAACAAAAGTTGGAAAAAATATTATTTTTTTTTATATGGGAGCCCACCCTAGTTTTTGACCGATTTGGCTGATATTTAAACTTGCTCTTACTTTTGAAGTAAAAAATTTCAAGTCGATATCTTCAAAACTGCGACCGCAATCGTGTAGACAGACAGACGGACAGACAGACGGAAAAGAAAAATTCATTCTTGAAGATATTCCAGAGCGTTTGGTTTTTTTAGTTCATTTTGCTCCACAAAACTTCGCCACAGTTCTATATTTCCAACTAAAGCAACCTCGGAACATTCCAATATTGATTCGTACTGGAGGTTTTTGAATCTAACCAAATTTTTATTCAATCTAAGGAGCTTATAACGTACGGCTGCAGCTCTACAAAAGCCGCTATAGCTTCGTGTTTTTCAACCCACCTAGTTTGACACAACATCTTAAGTGGAGTAGCTCTTGTTTTAATTCCAACTTACAAAAGTATTAAATATAACTACTCAATACTGAAATATATTTGTTTAGTTACATGATGAAATAATACCAGGTAGTATCAGTACATATTCAAATTTCAACGGCTCTCCCTACTGATATCACCTAGTATTATTGCATCATGGTTTATTTAAAAGCAAACCTTCATAAATATGCTTTCCCAATTCAACTTTTCTTTTAGGGGTATTGAAAAATACGGTTTTAACAAAGAATGTATATTTTAAAAGAAATAATATTTTTGAAATATGATAAAAAAAAGGGTTTTTCCAATCTTAAAGGGGGGGGGGGGGGGATTTGACACCCAAAAACCCCTCCTGCCGGCGGCCCTGACATGTTACCATTCATTACCCAAAACCACATAAAAAACTCCAACAAAATCGGTTAAACACTGCATTTTAAAAAAATATTTGCCACGTCCACCTCGAACGCCTAAATTTAATGAAATGGCATATAGCCATATAGGTCAATGAAATTACCTACATTTTGATATGTGTTTCATTAAAATCGGTCAAGTATTTCTTGAGTTATAAGGGAACAAACCTACAAACCCACAAACCTACAAACAAAGAATTTTATATAAGTAAGAGATTATCTTCCTTTGTCGATGTTATTCCTAATGTAACCAAAGCAACAAAAATTCAAAAGAGAGGCCAAAAGAAGAAAGACAAAGGAAAATAAAACTAGAGAGTGGACTATCTTCGGCTATACCGAAGCTGAAATACCCCCACACAGTAGGAAGAAGTACCTCGAACGTAAAAAAATGTGGTCTCAAGACCCTATTTTGAGCAAATTATAGGTGGTTTTGGAGCCCGGACCATGTCCAAAATCCATTTCTAAAATTTTTTTTCGGTTTATGGGAGCCACGCCCAGTTTTTATCCGATTTGGCTGATTCTCGAACTTGATCTCAGTATTCACGAGAAAAACATGTACCCAAAGTTTCAAGTCGATATCTCCAAAACTGCGACCGCTATCGTGCGGACGGACAGACGGACAGACCGACAGACGGACAGACGGACAGACGGTCAGACGGACAGACGGACGGACAGACAGACGGACATCGCTAAACCGACTCAGGAGGTGATGCTGATCAAGAATATATATACTTTTCCATACCGGACACGCCTCCTTATGGGCGTTACAAACGTTGTGACAAAGTTAGTATACCCTGCCACAGTGAGTGTGGGGGTATAATTATACGGTGCTACAAAAAAATGTTTTTTAACCCTTTCAGGACCATAGAAAACCAGAAGTGAAACAAAGTTTTAATGCTTATAAATACATTTGTTAGGCTCTAAATAAACAAATATTAAAGACTTTTTCTTAAAAAAATTTTATAGGTTTTTTGGAAATTTTTGGGACATATTTTTAAAATTTAACAATTATTATGGTTGCAAGTGTCAAATATTATAAAAAGTACTTTAAAAAACACATACTTAATAAAAAAATGTTTGTTTACTAATGTTATTTTAAAAAAATCTTGAAAATATTCTTGGGACACATATGTCCCTGTGGTCCTCAAGGGGTTAAATGTACAGGCATTCCTACTGATACAGTTGGTTTGGCACCTTAAAATAATGACTTTCTGCGTTTACAGAATGTTCGATAGGAACATCAACTTTTTTTAAAAATTTATTTTGAAGTATAGACTATAAAATTTGCTACTTTTGGCTACTCTGATGACCGTAGCTTATCTATTTTTGATCCGATTTTCAAGAGTTTGGTATTTTTGAGAGGTGAAATCTTTTTCAAATATAAAATGTATTAAGTTATTTAAAAAAAATTATAAAAAAAATTACATGTTTTTAAAATTTTTAATTTTATATTACTTAAGTTTTGTCAGCTGTTGTAGGAATTTTTTCAAAAATACTAATCCCAAAAACTGGCAAATGAACGGCGGATTTTTAGTCAAATTCAATAAGTGGGTATTTAAAAAAAAATTTTTTCAACTTTTCGGTACAAATTTGGAAAATATTTTTCTTTTTTATAACCCTTATATTAACTTGCTTTGGCTTGACTATATATATATATATATGTATATATGTATATATATATGTCGGTATATATATCCTCAAATCTGCGGCGAGCTTTTTCATACACTTCCACATGAGATAGAGGGCTGAAATTTAGAACACTGATAAAACTCCTGTGACAAAGCATTCTATTAAATTTGGGTTCCATCAGAGGCGTAGGGGGACGTGGGGGGACTCAAACTCCTTTTTCATAAACATGGAATAACTTCCGATTCCTTCGAGCTACAATGAATTTTACACCCTTTGATGGGGGGTGTGGGGATAAAGGGGAGGGGATGGAGCCTTTTTAAAGTTCGGGATGGACTAACGTTCGTATTTTTGAGCCTCAGGACTAAAATTTTTTACTTAGGTTCGCATTCGGGAAAAAAATAAAAAAAAAGGGGGGAAAAAGGAGGGGGGGATATTTTTGAAAAAAGGGTTAAAAAATTTAAAAAAAAAAAAGAAAATAAAAAAGAGTAAAAAACAAGTTTTTTAAAATATAACCCTTTAACCGACTAAAAAGCAAAAAATAAATTCCCTTCAAATTAATTCCCGCAATTTCGATTTAAAATTAAGGTTTTTTTGGCCACTTAAAAATCTGACATTAGGAACAAACCAGCCAAAAACCCTTAATTTTAAATCGAAATTGCGGAAATTAATTTAAAGGGGAATTTATTTTTTGCTTTTTAGTCGGTTAAAGGGTTATATTTTAAAAAACTTGTTTTTTATTCTTTATTCTTTATTTCTTTCTTTTTTTTTTTTTAATTTTTTAAATTTTTTTGTACTGGCATCCTATTTATACAGTTAGTTTGACACACGAAAATAACGACTTTCTGAGTTTACAGAATATTTCTATCACATCGATTTTTTTTAATAAAAATTCATTATAACCCTTATATTAATTTGCTTTGGGTGGACTTTATATATATATATATATATATATATACTAGCTGTTACATACCCGGCGTTGCACGGGTTGTATAAAATTTAAAAACTAGAGAGTGAACTATCTTCGGCAATGCCGAAGCTGAAATACCCCCACACAGTAGAAATTTAGAAATACCTCAACATAAAAAATTTTGTCTCAAGACCCCATTTTGAGTCATTTATAGGTGGTTTTGGAAGCTTGGACCATGCTGAAAATCTATTTCTAAACATTTCCAATCGAAAACTGCTATAAAAAAGGCTTTGAAAAGGTTGACCTTTTTTTCGGTTTATGGAAGCCACGTTCAGTTTTTGTCCGATTTGGCTGATTCTCGAACTTGCTCTTACTTTTGAAGTGAAAAACATGTTCCCAAAGATTCAAGTCGATATCTCCAACACTGCGACCGCTATCGTGCGGACAGACAGACAGACAGACGGACAGACGGTCAGACGGACAGACAGATGGACATGGCTAAATCGACTCCGGCGGTGATACCGACCAAGAATATATATACTTTTCCTTACCGGGCACGCCTCCTTATATGCCTTACAAACGTTGTGTCAAAGTTAGTATACACTGCCACAGTGTGTGTGGGAGTATAATAAATATATATAGGAATTTGCGACAACTTCAATGGACGCTGTAGTTGATGGTTAATTCATGATTCACATAAAAAATGTGCAAGGACGCAGTTGGTGGCTTGGACCTTTCAATATTCGATGGTTACTAAGTTACATTTGAATTATATTTTTTGTTGTATGGGAGGTGCCACGCCCCGTTGTCCAAATCCAACCTCTTATGTCCTATTGCAAATTCCATTACTAACACAATTTTACCTTAAAATTTCAATAAAATCAGTAAAACCGTTTAACCGTGATATGGGATAGAAAATTGTATGGGCGGTGCCACGCCACTTGTCCAATTATTCCCATATTCGACACATAGCAGTACAACTCCATTCCAAATTTCATTAAAATATATCCAATAGTCGCTTAATTAGCTACTATTTAAGTTATGTGTTGTGTGGGAGGTGCCACGCCCCTTTGTCCAATTATTCCCATATTCGACGTATAGCTGGGAAAACATACTGTACAGCTCCAAGCCAAATTTCATTAGAATATCTTCAATCGTTGCTTAATTAGCTGGTATTTAAGTTATGTGTTGTATGTGAGGTGCCACGCCCCTTTGTCCAATTATTCCCATATTCGTCACATAGCTGGGTAAACATACTGTACAACTCCATGCTAAATTTCATTAGAATATATTCAATCGTTGATTAATTAGCTGGTATTTAAGTTATGTGTTGTATGAGCGGTGCCACGCCCCTTGTCCAATTATTCACATATTCGACACATATCAGGGAAAACATACTATACAGCTCCACTCCAAATTTCATTTAAATATATCCAATAGTTGCTTAATTAGCTGTTATTTAAGTTACGTGTTGTGTGGGCGGTGCCACGCCCCTTGTCAAATTATGCTCATATTTGGCTTAAAGCTTGGAAAAGTTCTTATGCAACTTCGTGCCAACTTTCGTCTTTATATAATCAATATTCAATTCAAATTCAATTCAATAGTTACTAAATTATCTTGTAGGCATATTTTGTGTTGTATGGGAGGTGCCACGCCCCTTTGTCCAATCCCAACCGCATATACCCTAAGTTACCCATAAAATTTATCCTGAAAGTTTCAAGAGAATCGGTACATCCGTTTAGCCGTGATTGAGGGACAAACAGACAGACAGATAGACAGACAGATACACAATCAATTTTATAATATATATAGGGTACCCTATGTTACATGTCCTATAGAATTTATCCTGAAAGTTTCAAGAGAATCGGTACATCCGTTTAGCCGTGATTGAGGGACAAACAGACAGATAGACAGACAGACAGACTGACAGACACACAATCACTTTTATAATATACTGTGGTGGACACATATTTAGGGACAACATTTTTAGTTTTTAAATATTAATTTTTTTTAACCAAAGTGTTGCATATATTGTTTTAATGAAAGTATCCACGATTATTATGGTTTAATAAATATGTTTATTGAAAAAAAACTAAAATTATGTATTCATGACAGCTTAAGAAATTAAATCAGTAGACTTTGACCATTTTTGCCTGGACAACAGACCGTCTCGAAAAAATAAAGTTGTACGCACACCATCTAATTTGAAGCATATTTGAAAGGAGATTCCGAAAAAAATTTTCTTTTTTTTTCGATATATTTCTTCATATTGTCACCATTTATGATCCGATTTTAAAGAAAACTAGAGAGTGGACTATCTTCGGCTATACCGAAGCTGAAATACCCCCACACAGTAGGAAGAAGTACCTCGAACGTAAAAAAATGTGGTCTCAAGACCCTATTTTGAGCAAATTATAGGTGGTTTTGGAGCCCGGACTATGTCCAAATCCATTTCTAAAAATTTCCAATCAAATCCACAAAAAAAAAAAAATTGGTCTCAAGACCCCATTTAGACCCTTATATATGTGGCTTCGGAACCTCGGACCATGTCAAAAATACGTTTCTAAACATTTCCAATCGAATACAACAATAAAAAATTTTTTTTCGGTGTATGGGAGCCACGCCCAGTTTTTATCCGATTTGGCTGATTCTCGAACTTGATCTCAGTATTCACGAGAAAAACATGTACCCAAAGTTTCAAGTCGATATCTCCAAAACTGCGACCGCTATCGTGCGGACGGACAGACGGACGGACAGACAGGCGGACATCGCTAAATGCTGATCAAGAATATATATACTTTTCCATACCGGACACGCCTCCTTATGGGCGTTACAAACGTTGTGACAAAGTTAGTATACCCTGCCACAGTGAGTGTGGGGGTATAAATATATCAAAATTTTCTCGAGGAGACCTATAATAATGTCTCAGAAGTCCTTGCTCTTAAGTACACCCTTCTAGTACTTGCCCACCAGATCTCAGTTAGTACCACCCTAATTTACCATTCCAATTGCTGAAAATTAAACTCTTGCAAAGGAAGTATACCGATTATTCCATTAGAACTATTTAAAAAAATATAATTAATATTTTTACCGAACGTAGGGGCAGCGCATTGACATATTTCATCATATCGTCACCATTTATTATCCGATTTTAAAGTATAATATATCAAAATTTTTGACTAGTTATTAATAATTAGCAAAGACACCAACCGATATATCATTTATTGATCCGCTCTCATTATTTGTTGTAAACAAAAAAATTCCTTGTTAGATTGTCATCGCATTCATTTGTGCTTTTCTGACTAAAGCTTGATAATTTTATAAGTATGGATTTGATTCTCTCTCGCTCTCACTGATTTAACTAAAGAAATATGAAATGAGATAAATAGTGTTGCTTACTACTAAATTTATTTTCTGCTACTAAATATAAATGAACTACTACTAAATACAAATGAAATGCTACTAAAAGCTGAGTACTATTTCTAACTAAAACTACTTACTCAACTACTTACTACATAAGCTAAATTAATGTAATCATAATGAAAGTTTATTTAGCTAATTATACTATTAATTCTAAAATACCTCACAAATAAAAATATGAATTTCTAAATACACCTATAGAGGGAATGCTAACTAAAATAATGTGGCGTAGGTTTACTGAAGGGGCAGTCTTTGGATAATTCCGAGTGTTTCAGATTGCCACAGGAGTTCTGATTTCGTTATCAGTGGGTGGGAAGTATTGCACTCCGTGGACAGTACACCTTGTTCCACAATTAGGGATATTTGTATAGCGTTTTAATTTTTTTTGAATTTTCAATTTTTGCTCGTACTGGTTTTTCTTATATGGCATGAATAAATTTGCGATGCTTACGCGTCACCGTGTCAATAGGTGCAAGAACCACACCAAACCCCGATAGAGCTAGTCGAAGAACATCCAACGTGCCACTTCGTACTTATTGACCGGATTTTTGAGAATAATTTTTTTTATTCAGCGACCTAATAAGACCGAGCGTAACGTAGATGGCGCCCAACGAAAGTTCAATTTATAATAACTTTTTTTTCCATCGAACGCATTTACAGCTCCCCATAATTTTTGTTTAAAATTATCATTCAATATCATTAGTCCCGAAAAATAGAAACTTCGTTTCTGCTTCGAGTTGCAATGTAAAAAATTTTTTTTTAATATAATTTTCTTTTTGTATGTCTTTGATATTTTGAGCCAACGTTGCTACAAACAGTGATTCAATTGTTTAGTACGAAGTTAATTGGTATATTTGAGTCCTGAGTTATGAAACACAATTTCGTTCCTGCTGTAGCCAGTGTACCAATTACATCTGAAAAGCAATCTCAGTGCGTGGATTTCGTTAGTCCAAATATTTTCTATAAGTAGTAACGGAATATTATGTTGCAGTGAACTCCATACTGACAGTAGAACAATACCTGTAGCAGATCGGACATACGTAAATTAATTTCTTTTATTGCCATGCGATAGTCTGTATATCTTGTTTTTTTAAGCGAAATACATTGCATTTTTTTTTATTTTTAATACATGGCTTTGTTAATTAATAAAGAACAGAGGTCATTATATAGGTATACTTGTATACATAATTAGCATGTTCGTCTAAAATCATCTTAGTTTCCATCTGCCCGCTTTAATTTGACTACATTTTACATTGTGGTTAGCATTCCCATATTGAATACACACATCTATCAATTTTGAAAAATTTCTCAAAGTTGAAAACTTTTGGAAATTAAAAAAATTTTTTTTTGTCTACATTTCTTATACATAAAAATAAATAATAATAAAATAATAACAACAATAAACTATAATTTTTAATAAATATCTGAGCGTATGTAATATGCACACACGTAACACAAAACATTTAAATACAAGCCTTCATACTCCACTCAGAGGCCGAGGTCGTGGTAGGACGCCTTTGAAAAATTCCAACTGTTCTGCTTTGAACAATTCTGATTGTTCCGTACTAGGATCAAGCAAGCCCAAGGTGGTGCATAGTCCACAATCGGTCAATCCTGTTGTTTTGAATTTCGATTTATCTAAAAATACTAAGCGTGACATAGAAGCTAACGCTACGGAGAATACAGGTTCAAACTTACTTGACTTGATAGTGATTTTTTTTCCTGACTTCAAAACGAAACGGATGTGAACATGACTTCTTCTTCAAATAACCCGCTCTTGGATGAGGCAAATCCAACCAATGTGTCCGATGCATCTGCAAATATCACGTCAATTGATTCGCTTGTTGGGCTGTTGCAGCAAACTATTCGTTCTACCCAAGAAGATTTTAAGAAAGAATTAAAAGTTTTAACCGACAATATTGCTGCTTTGAATAGCGTGGTTCGTGGTCAAAGTGGCACACCAAATACACAGTCTCATACGAATTCCAATACTAGAAACTCGACCCACTCGGATCATAATCTTCCCGTCAATAAGCCCATAAAACTACAAGAATGGAAAGTTACATACGATAGAGTTGGAAGCGTTTCTGACTTTTTATTTAAAATCGATACTCTCACTGAAAGATCCCATTGTAGTTATGACCACCTCATGGCTAATTTTGATATATTTTTAACGAATAAGGCCGAAGCTTGGTATTGGTTGTTTACCAAACAAAATCTTACAGCAACTTACCCATACCTTTTCTTTGCCATAAAAAAAGAATTTGGCTCACTCGAAACTGGTCACGAAGTTATATTGAAAATTTCGTTACGGAAGCAGCAATACGAAGAATCGTATGACGATTTCCATTCAGCCATAGTTTCTATCAACTCTCGATTGCGAGAACGAATTACTGAATCCGTACTGTTCGATATCTTAAAGAGAAATGTAAACGCCAGTCTTAAATTCATGCTATTCAATTCACAGTCGAACAGTTTAAATGAACTAAGAGATATCGCACGCAAAGGAGAAAAGGTCATTCGTGACAATAAGAATCATAACCCTTTGGTTAATCATGGTCATAAAGTTAATGAAATTGAAAATCTTCACGCTGACGAATGTCTAGAGTTAGAAAACGATCCGCAATTAGAAGCCAAGCAGATGTCGCGTCGTCCTTATAAAGCCGATTACTCCAAAATTCAATGTTGGAATTGCCTAGTTTCTGGCCATTCATACATTTATTGTCCCGAAGAAACGCGTACAATTTTTTGTTTTAAGTGTGGGCAAAAGGGAGTTGTAACTCCGAAATGCTCTAACAAGCACCAGGGAAACCCAAGAAGGAGCGAGATGGACACCGGGGAATTTCGTTCCTCCCTTACCAACCCCGAGTTACCAATAATTTCCAAATTAGATTTAGTGAATCCCAAAATTTACAATTCAACTATATTAAATGCAAATAATTTCCCAACTTTTGAAAAGTCTAGCTCAACTTATACTAAAATTTTAAAACCCACTTCTCGTGATGTTTCCTGCCAAACACATGGCCAAATTCCATCGCTTCACCAGCGCAAAGTCCTTTACGAAAATACTAAAAATGAAATTTTTAAATATAAACCGTCAAATAAATTTTAAAATGTAGGCTTCGATTTCAAAAACGAAAAAATTCTCGAAAAGCTGTAGAGTCTACGAGATTGTGTGTTGGTTCCGATTATAGGCCCTTTGCACAGATTAAAATCTTTAACGAAATTGTAATCGGATTGTTGGATTCCGTCGCAAACGTGTCCGTTCTAGGTCACAACAGTGCATAATTTTTGGAAAGAAATAACATTCAAGTAAAGCCGATTAAATTGTCGATATCCACTGCTGATGGAGTTAAACAAAAGATACTTGGATATTGTTCACATCCTGTATCTTTTAAAAACGTAACAAGAATCATTGATTTTTATATAGCCCCTTCCTTAACACAAACCGCATATTTTGGTGTGGACTTTTGGCGTGCGTTCGCAATAGCTCCACAAATTATACCTTCAATTTCGACTATAGAATTGCAAGCCTCTGATCAATCAAATTTTCATGAGCTAAATTCGGAGCAGAAGATTGAGCTCGAAAAAGTAATACTAGAATTCCCATCATTTTGCAACCTCGGATTAGGCTGCACCCCCCTACTTGAACACCATATTGATACTGGCGACGCAGTCCCGGTTAAATCGAAACACTTTCCTCTTTCTCCCCCTCGACAGGAAGAGGCGTACAAAGAAATTGAACGCTTACTCGCCATTGGAGTAATCGAAGAGTCAAACTCTCCGTGGTGTTGTCCCGTAGTCCTGGTGCGTAAACCTGGCAAGGTGAGGTTATGTGTAGATTCGCGTAAGCTAAATCTTCTAACGAAAAAAGATTCCTATCCGCTCCCTCATATTAACGGTTTACTGAGTAGGCTCAACGATACACATTATATCAGTGGAATTGATTTAAAAGACGCGTTCTTCCAAATAAAACTTACCGAGTCCTCTAAAGAGAAGACAGCTTTTGCTGTTCCCGGAAAGCCACTATATCACTTCAAGGTTATGCCTTTCGGATTATGCAACGGACCCCAAACGATGAGTAGATTAATGGACAAAGTAATTCCATCGAAATTCCGCGAAAACGTCTTTATTTATCTAGACGACTTGCTCGTTTGTAGTTCGGATTTTGAGTCGCATTTAAAGTTGCTTAGTGAAGTTTCTAAGTGTTTGAGGGCAGCAAATTTAACAATTAACGTCAATAAAAGTAAATTT
Source organism: Heteromyza rotundicornis (assembly GCA_951394025.1). Lineage (NCBI taxonomy): Eukaryota > Metazoa > Arthropoda > Insecta > Diptera > Heleomyzidae > Heteromyza > Heteromyza rotundicornis. Next base: position 1,765,944 of record OX596015.1, on the reverse strand, counting down.
TGCCCAAAAGAGATTCAGTACTTAGGTTATATAGTAGGTCAAGGTTGTCTTAAGGTCAATCCCGAAAAAGTTGATGCTATTCAGAATTTTCCAATCCCCAAATCACCTAGATAAGTTAGGCGTTTCATCGGTATGGCAAATTGGTTTCGATCATTCATTAGCAATTTTGCCAGTCTAGCGGGACCTTTGACCGATTGCCTTCGAAAAACTAATAAATCGTTCAAGCTCACCCCTATGGCTATTGAAGCTTTTGAAAAACTCAAAATCGCACTTTCCACCGCCCCTGTGCTGGCACAGACAGATTTTCATGGAGACTTCATAATTCAATGTGATGCGTCAAAGATTGGAGTAGGCGGCGTTTTGTTCCAACTGGATACCGAAAGTAAAGAACATCCGATTGCTTTTGTTTCACAAAAATTAAATAAAGCTCAGCGAAACTACACAGTTACGGAGTTGGAGTGTATGGCTGCGGTAGTGTGCGTTAAACGATTCCGTCCTTACATTGAAGGCCTCCCTTTTCGGATTATTACTGACCACTCCAGCTTAAAGTGGTGCAAAAGGATTTAAGCGGTCGGTTGGCCCGGTGGAGTTTGAAGCTTCAGGGTTTCGATTTTAAAATGGAACACCGGCAAGGTTCATTGAATATTGTTCCAGACACACTATCCCGATTTGACGTTGACGAGTTGGGTATATCTGATATTCCAATCGAAATTGATTTATCTTCTCCCGAATTTATGTGTGAGGAGTACCAAAGTTTAAGGAAAACTGTCTCTGATAACAAAAATTCACTACCAGACATTCGCATACCTGATGGCTTTATATAGAAGCGTGTTAAATTTAGGCAAGCAGGAGAAGATGACGAAGACGATCTTTTACGACTTTGGATACCGAAAACAATGACTGAAATCGTTATAAAGGGCGCTCATGATTCCTCAAGTAGTTGTCATGGAGGTTTTGCTAAAACTCTAGCGAGAGTAAGGCAGAAATATTTCTGGCCTTCAATGTCTCATGATGTAAAAATATATATGGGCCATTCCGCGTCAAGCGGATACTTCAACTATCAGAAAATTCTGAAACTCTCCACATGGAAAGGCCTGGGTATGCTGTGTTTATGTACCAAAGGGTTCCGTTGAAAATTCAATATTTACCGTTATGTTTGATATTAAGTAAAGTGAAAAATGAAAAAAATCGAAAATTTACCTTTTTTCAAAAATTCATAACTTTTTAACCGTGCGGGTTAGAGTTTAAACTTTTTTTTTGTTTTACGCAAAAAATAAAAAAGTTTATTTCTTTAAAAAAAAAAATTTGTATACATTTTTTTTTAACAATAAATGATTTTGTATACCTTACAATATCACTCAGCTTGTGTCAAATTTTAAAGATAGTGTTTTTTCTTGTTTTCGAGATATTGAATTTTATAGGTACTTACCTCGCTTGCGCTATGCACAGAGCAGCCATTTGCTTGAGCGAAAATCGTCCGATCGGAACGCTTGTGGTGTCAAAAGTTGCGTATTGACCTCAGTAGGAAATTTTACCATGTTTGAAAAATATTTGGCTTGTCATTTGTTTCAATTTTGCCCGCCCGATAAGCATTTTCAGGCCGAAGCCGATACCGAAGGTGATATTGTAAGGTATACAAAAACCTTTTTTTTTATTATTTGTTAAAAAAAAATGTATAAAAAATTTTTTTTTAAAGAATTAATATTTTTTTTAAACTTTTTTATTTTCTGCGTAAAACAAAAAAAGTTTGAACTCTAACCAGCACAGTTCAAAAGTTATGAATTTTTGAAAAAAGGGTAAATTTCGATTTTTTTTTCATTTTTCATTTTACTTAATATCAAACATAACGGTAAATATTGAATTTTCAACGGAACCCTTTGGTACATAAACACAGCATACCCAGGCCTTTCCATGTGGAGAGTTTCACAATTTTCTGATAGTTGAAGTATCCGCTTGACGCGGAATGGCCCATATAGGAAATTGCGATATTTGTAAGACCATAAAGGCTCGGAATCAGATTTCAAGGCCACCTATGGGAACTCCTTTTGTCACCGAACGCCCCTTTCAACGGCTCTTCTGTGACTTTTTGGGTCCTTATCCTCGGTCCAAGTCCATGAATTCTTATATTTTTATCGTGATCAATCACATGTCGAAATTTGTATTTTTAAAAACTTTGCGTGCAGCCACTTCTATCAATGTTATCACATTTCTTTAGAACGAGATTTTTCCAACTTTTGGTGTTCCGCAATATATGCACAGCGATAACGGCAAACAATTTATCTCGAAGGATATGCAAGATTTCTTTTTAACATATGGCATTACTCATATAAAAACTGGTTTATACTCCCCGCAGGCCAATGCTTCGGAAAGGGCAAATCGCGAAATTATTGCAAAAATTCGCTGTTTCGTCAAAAATGAAAAAAATCATTCCAATTGGGACAGATATATTCCCCAGATTTTATCCATCTTGCGTAGTGACTATCACTGTGCAATAAAATGTTCCCCCTACTACGCCTTGTTTGGCCAAAATATGTGCCAACATGGCTCTTCTTACACCATTCTAGAAAAACTCAACAGTTTGAGGAACGATGAAGTTGAAATTTTTAATAATTCGGATCGTTTAAACAGAATTCGGGCCTAAATAAGTCAAAATATAGAAGTTGTCCAGGAAAAGGCTGCAAAAACATATAATACTCGCTCCAGACTAGTTAACTTTCAAGAAGGCCAAGAAGTATTTCGTAAAAACTTTAAGCTAAGCATTTTTGAAAAAGGTGTTAATTCTAAATTTATGCCCCAGTTTGTTAAATGTCGTACTAGAAAAAAAGTCGAAAACGTACTTTACGATATTGAAGACCTTCAAGGTAAATATGTCGATCGTTTTCATGCTTCACATATTCGACAATAAAAAAAAAAATAAAAGGAAATGCATACGGAATTTAAGCCCGGCTGTTCGTGGGTCGAACCACACTTTAGCTCTCCGAAAATACACCCAAAAATCCTCCTGTTCGTTCTAGCGTCGTATCTCATAACGAAGCAGTTTTGTTATGAATTTTTGTTGGATGCAAATAATTTTTACATCACAGGTTACCCACCTCTGAAAAAAAAAGAGGTTTCGTTAAGTTTACCACCCACCGCACCACCCCTTGCAAGTGATCAAATCGTGATAAGCAGCGATCTGCTCGACTTAACTGCTTACCTACCTTACACCTACTTAACAATACACTGCATGTTATGTATTGATTACAACTACCTACATTATTTCCAAACTTATTCAATTCTTTAATTTATATAGTTAATGTATATGGTCATTTAATCCTTAAATTAGATGGGCATACATATTTTCCTTCATTACACGCATTAAAAATGAATTCAATGTAGCTATCAATACCAATAAGATTATTCAACCCGAACCACTTTCTGCATATCAACATTACTTAGTGTAGGGTTTAATTCTTAATATCATCCGCGATGGTACCGTTGCTCAAATCTATAAGCTAATACAGCATACCAACAACTATGCACAAGCATAAGTCATGCATAGCCTCAATTGAGTTTGAGCCGCAAATTCAATTCACTTTTGCTGCAACTCGTCACAGAACAACAAGTTTCTGAAATTGTAATAAGAACTCCAGAATTTTTCCTGTCCACATAAGTACAGTCGTCGATTATATATATCCTACTGTGGATTTATTTGATTTAATATTTGACATTCCGTATAACGATTTTGTACGGTCTAAATGAGGAACACGCAACTGGACACCCATTGCATGGACAATTTAGTTTTGAAGACTCAAATTACCCTGGAGGGCATAGCTAGGAGGATAAATTGGAGGTTATAGGCCTGTGGTACCCTAATCGTGGGACCACGTGAAATCCAGCCGCATGTACAGCATCAGTGAAAGTGAAAATTAAATAAAAGTTTCATCTAAATGAGCTAAGAACTTCTTTCTTTTTGATTTAAAGCTTTTTAGTAAATCCTATTCAATCAATTACAAATTTCATCTCTTCTAAATTTGTAAATCTAAGTGTAAAGATTAGCACAAGTGTAACGTAACGTAAAGGCATAGTTAAAAATGCACACATACAAATAATGAGAACTTCCCGTAAATTAAGTGATGTGCTATAGTTCTTTGCTTAATTGTTAATTTACTAATACATGCATTAAGTCTTCAAAATAGAAAAATAAAGGAAAAATTCCCAAATAACCATCGTCATCCTCGTCGTTTGGCCATTCATCGCATCGGTGCCGGGAACATTTGGTAAGTGTATTTGATATGTAATTTCCATTCAAAATGTAGTATTATTAATAATTAGCAAAGACACCAACCGATATATCATTTATTGATCCGCTCTCATTATTTGTTGTAAATGGAAAAAAAAATTCCTTGTTAGATTGTCATCGCATTCATTTGTGCTTTTCTGACTAAAGCTTGTTAATTTCATAAGTATGGATTTGATTCTCTCTCGCTCTCACTGATTTAACTAAAGAAATATGAAATGAGATAAACAGAGTTGCTTACTACTAAATTTATTTTCTACTACTAAATATAAATGAACTACTACTAAATACAAATGAAATGCTACTAAAAGCTGAGTACTATTTCTAACTAAAACTACTTACTCAACTACTTACTACATAAGCTAAATTAATGTAATCATAATGAAAGCTTATTTAGCTAATTATACTGTTAATTCTAAAATACCTCACAAATAAAAATATGAATTTCTAAATACACCTATAGAGGGAATGCTAACTAAAATAATGTGTGTGTTTGATTAGGCAGTGGCGTAGGTTTACTGAAGGGGCAGTCTTTGGATAATTCCGAGTGTTTTAGATTGCCACAGGAGTTCTGATTTCGTTATCAGTGGGTGGGAAGCATTGCACTCCGTGGACAGTACACCTTGTTCCACAATTAGGGATACTTGTATAGCGTTTTATTTTTTTTTGAATTTTCAATTTTTGCTCGTACTGGTTTTTCTTATATGGCATGATTAAATTTGCTATGCTTACGCGTCACCGTGTCAATAGGAGCAAGAACCACACCAACCCCCGATAGAGCTAGTCGAATAACATCCAACGTGCCACTTCGTACTTATTGACCGGATTTTTGAGAATAATTTTTTTTATTCAGCGACCTAATAAGACCGAGCGTAACAATTTACTGTGACTTAAAGCTAATATTTGGTCGGGGAACTCTTTGATTTGAGTACAGCATTGCACCTCCTTGGAAGACTGGCAACTAAATGCTGACATCGTCCAATTGGAATGTGAAAATAGGTTGGAATTTTAACGAACTGATGTAAAATATCGGAAAATGAATATGGGGTGACGTCACCGTTTGTCATACACTTCGATAATTGCCAACATGCCAGTTGTTATCAGTGTATGATGCCATTGATTTTGACATAATGAAAACCTGGCATTACAGTATATAATTCAATTGATTAACATTATGCCGCAAAACTGCAGAGCCAATATCGACCCACACAATACACGGTTAGCTACCAAATCTCATGCGACCCGAACACCTACGAAACGTGCAGATCAAAGCTACATTCATTATCCGAATTTGGGGCGATACGGAGTTTGCAGGGCCATCTAGTAGATATATATACTAGCATTACCACCGTGGCGTTGCCCACATACAAAATACAGACATTCACAACAGAGAAGCGAAATGGAAAAATTCCCCTACTCCTCACATATCTTGAATTTCCCCGCAAAATGGGTAATTCCCCGCAATCATTCCCTGATCATTGTGAATATATAAAAGAGACGTGTATGTTTGTCTCGAGTGGACGCGAAAACTACAGCACCGATTCTCACCAAAATTTATATATGTGTTCTAGGGGTCGTGACATAGGATAGGTTTTGACACGCCCACTTTTACCGCCCACAAGTTAGAAAATACGAATTTCTCTCACATTTGTGAATCTTTAAAAGCAAATACCATATGATCAACAATCAACTTGGTTGCCACCTAGGACTTAATTTTTCCCCACCCAAGCAGTGTTACCATATCTGCTGATATTCCCAGTAAAACATTAAGGTCCGCACACATCAACGCGAAGTACCGCAGCCGCTGCGAAACTTACTCAAAAATGTTTCTTGCAAATGCGAAAATATATTTGTTTGAGGTGAGCAATTTCATAAAAACAAATAAAAATGTGAATCTATCTATATCTATCTATATATATAAAAGAGACGTGTATGTTTGTCACCAGTGGACGCGAAAACTACAGCACCGATACTCACCAAAATTTATATGTGTGCTCTAGGGGTCGTGAGTCGTGACATAGGATAGGTTTTGACACGCCCACTTTTACCGCCCACAAGTTAGAAAATACGTATTTCTCTCACATTTGTGAATCTTTTAAAGCAAATACCATATGATCAACAATCAACTTGGTTGCCACCTAGGACTTAATTTTTCACCACCCAAGCAGTGTTACCATATCTGCGGGTAAAAAAACCCATTCGGTTTCTTTCAAAGTATGAAATTGATTTGCTAAAGTATTTCAAGTCGATGTACCGATCACAAATTGCAACAACTTCGTGTATTTTCAACATTAAATGCAGCAGGGAGTAATAATTAAGGTTATTTCCATTTGATTGCATGTAACCTTTCAACAATGGAAAAAACCTAAGGCAATGCCAAAATAACGCGGCTTCTCCTTGAGTATTACATATTCGCAATTCCATAATTTGCCCCAATCTCCCAGTGCACATTTTACGCCCACTTTCACAGAACTTCATTTCCACTTAAATGCATTTGCCATTTACATTCCAAATAACTACGGAAAAATGTCTATTGTGAATGGAAATTAAATTATACCCTTAAAGCTCCCACACACTGCCGCGAAATTTCCTCAAAAATTGCTCAAAAATTGAAAGGCGATATTCGGCTGGGACAAATTTGTTCGTGCTGAAAAATTTCAAAAAAACAAAAACAAATGCATATCATTCTAGAGCGCACTATCGTGTTTTCAAGAAAAAGTACCACGACACCAACGAAATTTTGCATTCATGTGTGGCCCACTTTCACAGTAACCCTTCATTACATCATTACAACTTAAAATACCCAAAATTCCGCCGCCGCGGTACTTTCTCGAAAATTCTTCCAGCAAAGATATTGGAATAAAAAAATTTGTTTGCGGTGAAAAATTTCAAAGCTACAACTAAAAATGTGTATCATTTATAAATTTTCTTTAAAGAACGCAGTATCGCATATTCAAGCAACATTTTTGTTCAAGTTCCGTACCGGCTGCGGAATTTCGCGTTGGCTTATGGGGACCTAAATGCAGGCAAACCGCCATTAATATTACGAGAAGACGTCCATTGCGAATGAAAATTAAATGAAACTTGACTTAAACACTCCAATTGGCCTTTTCGGCAAATAAGCACTGCAAAATTGTCCCAACAAGTTATAGAAATAACTTTCTTCCCACAAGAAAAATTTACAAAAACGCAATGTGGCAACACTCCTCACAGACGGGGCCCTCAACCAGTGCAGCCAACTTTAGGCAAATTTCCCTTCCTAAGGGAATTTTTGGTTTAATTTTGTCTAAAAGGGATAAAGGTACTTATTATACCCCCACACTCACTGTGGCAGGGTATACTAACTTTGTTCTTGATCAGTATCACCTCCTGAGTCGATTTAGCGATGTCCGTCTGTCTGTCCGTCCGTCTGTCCGTCTGTCCGTCTGTCCGTCCGCACGATAGCGGTCGCAGTTTTGGAGATATCGACTTGAAACTTTTTTTACATGTTTTTCTCGTGAATACTGAGATCAAGTTCGAGAATCAGCCAAATCGGACAAAAACTGGGCGTGGCTCCCATACACCGAAAAAAAAGGTAAAAATTTTTCAAGTCTTTTTTATTGTTGTATTCGATTGGAAATGTTTAGAAACGTATTTTTGACATGGTCCGAGGTTCCGAAGCCACATATATAAGGTCTAAATGGGGTCTTGAGACCAATTTTTTTTTTTGGTGGATTTAATTGGAAATTTTTAGAAATGGATTTTGGACATGGTCCGAGGTTCCGAAGCCACATATATAAGGGTCTAAATGGGGTCTTGAGACCAATTTTTTTTTTTGGTGGATTTAATTGGAAATTTTTAGAAATGGATTTTGGACATGATCAGGGCTCCAAAACCACCTATAATTGGCTCAAAATAGGGTCTTGAGACCACATTTTTTTATGATCGAGGTACTTCTTCCTACTGTGTGGGGGTATTTCAACTTCGGTATAGCCGAAGATAGTCCACTCTCTAGTTTTTTCTTAATTTGAAGGTGCACTTAGACCGTAGTAGCGAACACAACTTTCGTCGCGAACTCCAATCGTAAACGAAATTCCGTTCGCGGAACCGTTTACACTGACTGAATATTCCCTCCCGCACCAGCATCGGAATCTACAGATTTGTTCGTTTTCAAGTGTTTACACTGCCGGGCCATTTTGTGCGAGCATTCGGCTACGTACCAAAGCTCAAAGATCGTAATCCAGTCGTTTGTACCGGCCGATTTAACGGCATGTGCTTCAAATACTAATACCAAATGTCATTTAATTTAATTTCAATAATCTTCCAAACATACTTTACTGCGCTACATACATACATACATACAATACGAATCATTCATTCATTCATCAAAACCTATTTCAATACCAATCGCTACATCAATTTTCCTCCCTATAAAATTGTACAAAATTAACTCCAGAGTATAAACACCAATTAAACATATATATTTAAAAATGACTTTCATCCATTCATACATTACATTGCAGACAATGCAACAACAAAAAATTATTTAGGCCCAGCGAAGCGGACCGGGCCCAGCTAGTTGTGAATAAACAGAGAGGAGAGCACAAAAACTCCATATAAAAACACTCTGTCTTCTCAGCAATCTATACGCAGAAGAGAGTAAGCAACATAAAATAATGTTTTGCAAGCACAGACTATATCAATGCAATCGAATGGAAATCTGTAAGCATACAATTTGGAAATAGATCTTAATACTGAAAATTAAGATATTTACTTTTCGACAATAAAAAAAAGTACCCTATTCGCTTCCTTGGCACAAATATGATGTTTTAAAAACTATCTTCGACTATGCCGAAGCTGAAATACCCCCACACAGTATGATCCATTTAGAAGTATCTCGAACATAAAAAATGTTGTCTCAAGACCCCATTTTGAGCCATTTATAGGTGGATTCGGAGACTCATACCACGTTCAAAATCCGTTTCTAAAAACTTTCAAATATAATCCACCAAAAATAAATTTTTTATCTCAAGACCCCATTTTGACCTATTTATATGTGGGCTTGGAAGCTCGGACCATGTTAAAAATCCATTTCCAAACATTTCGAATACAGCAATAAACAAGTGAGTAAGTTTCAGTCGGGCAAACCGAGTTATATATACCCTACACCTTCTGGGCCATATTGGATCCGCATACATACACGACACCATAAACCCCCCTATACAAGATTTCATACTGTTTTGATGAAATCTTGAAATTTTTGAAATTTTATATTCCGACATCAAATTCAAAATCAGCGACCCCGAAAATCGCACTAGTCAAAATTTCATACTGTTTTGATGAAATCTTAAAATTACGGTAAAAACACGATTTTCACTTATATGGGCTTGGCAGTCGACCGATTCCGCCCAATACCAACTCCATCTAGGGCCTAAAAAATATAAATCCCAAATTTGGGATCCCTAGCTTTCTTCTAGATCCTACAGTCGTGTTTGCAAGAAAAAAGGACGGACAGACGGACATACAGGGAGGTAGTCGACCGATTCCGCCCATTTTCAATACCAACTCCTTCTAGGACCTAAGAAGGATAATTACAAAATTTGGGATCCCTAGCTTTCTTCTAGCTCCTGCAATCGTGTTTACAAGAAAAGAGGACGGATAGACGGACGGACGGACGGATGGACAGACGGATAGGGCTAAATCAACTCAGGTGGTGACGCTGATCAAGAATATATATACGTTTCCATACCGGACACTTCTCCTTCTTGGTGTTACAAACATCAGAGCAAAGTGAATATACCCATACCTCATGAGGTGTATAAAAAGACTTAGAAAATGTTGACCATTTTTTTCGTTATATGGGACTAAAAAGCAGAAAATAAATTTCCTTTAAATTAATTTAAGCAATTTCGATTAAAAATTAAGGGTTTTTGGGTACTTTCCTCCGAATATCATTGAAGATTTTAAAGTAGCCAAAAACCCTTAATTTTTAATCGAAATTGCGGAAATTAATTTAAAGGAAATTTATTTTCTGCTTTTTAGTCGGTTTAAGGGTTGTAGTTAAAAAAAATAGTTTTTTACTCTTATTGCGCTATTTTTAACTAAAACTTTATTTAAAACTCTAAAACCAAAAATCCCCACGCGATAATTAAATTCCCTATTTGCCCGAATAGCACAGTTGCGAAGCGTGGGATTTAAGCCGACCCTCGCGGTATGGTATCCCCGGCCGAACGAACAACACGAACACGAGAAAACCTGATAACTAAACTTTTAAAACCCTACACCGAAACTGCCGCAATATATATATATATAAATATATATATGTATATATATAAAAGAAACGGGAATTTTCCCGACACAAAGAAAATAATACCGAACACAAACCCTTTTCAAAATTGACACAAAACGACAAATACCCAAAAGAAATTATTTATATACCAACAAATTAAATTTTTTTAAAAGGCAATTGATTTGCGGGACCAGACTGACCTGTCTGAAATCCCTCGCACGATTCTTTGCAGAATCTATTCACCAGCTGGACTTCGATAAAATTCGATGTCCAGCAACAACTTGGCTCAGATGCGGGACGACATAAACAAAAAAAGGAATAAGGAAGAGGGGGGAAACGGCCAAACAAATTCCAAGCAAACTACTTGAAATTCCCAGGACGAAAACACTTCACCAAAACAAATCACGACCGAACACAACCTGTCCAACTCTATTAGATTCCTCAAATTCAAAACACTAAATGGCCGACTGCCACAAATAAAATAAAGCAAAAAAAACACTAGCTGGCAAAACTAATCCAGCGCGCAAAAATACTCCCTTTGGAACACTTGTCCTCCAGCCACAGTCCGACGATGGCAACAGCTCCACTTCACCACTCCAAAAATACAATTTAGAAAAAAAATAAAGAAAATTATCAAAATTTTGCAAACAAATTATTTAAGATTAAATTAAATTAAAAATCTAAAGCTTTATCACTTTCCTTCTTCCCTGCTTAAAAAGAACTAAAGAACCTGTCTATATGGATGCATATATGGCGCTCTCTTTCCTACGCAGAGGCCAGTATTCGCAGTCGGGGCTTTACCCACACCTATATGTGAAAGATCTTCTCAGATTTTCTAGAGTGTGTTTGGCAAATTTACATATACACCCCCGCACCCACCAAAATGAAAATACTCACTTTGGCGGCACTCATGTCTGTATAGGCGAAAGCATAAATGTCGACAGGTTCCCCTCCCTCAAACAGGTTCAAAGAGTACAAAAGCTTTAGTCCAGGTTTTGAGATTTTACTATTGTAATGGCGGGGCTGGCAATACCTTCATCGGATCGCCGCCGCTCACTGAGCTAACTTATCGAAAGCAAAAGCGGAAGAAAGGAGAAGAAAGCAAGAGAACTTTGACAGCTCAAACAAAATATTCAGTTTTCTTCTTCCGCGCGCCGGTCGCATTTCACCCGCGAGTGGCGAATTTGTTTTGCTTAATTTGTTAAGCAAAACTAATTTATAAAAAAATAACAATCAATAAAATTGTGCAGTGCGTTAATTCGGTCAGTGCGTGTGTGATTTTGTTCCTTTTGTTCGCCCGTCGCCCCGAACAAAAGGGAAACATAAAAAAACATAACAAACAAAACAACAAAACAACAACAACTGTGCCGCGAATTTATACCGCGACACTCTTTTTTAATTATAGACTTAAAATTTAAACTTTTTTTCACTCAGATGATCGTAGCTTATCTATTTTTGATCCTATTCCAATTTTCAAGTGTTTAGTATTATTTGAAAGATTAAATCTTTTCCAAGTCCAAAATGTAGAACATTTTTTTGACAAAATTATTTGCAAAAACGTGATAAAAAAATTTAATTTTTCTTCTTTTGTTTTTTAAAATTGCACTTTGTGCAGATTTATTGAATTTTTAAAACGTTAACTAAAAACTGTATATTCGGATTTCCTCACTCACGCTCCTCACTAACATTCACACGCTCACTCCTCATACGTAAGGATTTAAAAAAAAAAAAGTGAGTAAGTTTCAGTCGGGCAAGCCGACTTATATATACCCTACAACTACTGTGCCATATTGTATCCGCCATCTTGAATTTTGAAAATGCGACATCAAATTCGAAATCAGCGACCCCAAAAACCCCCCTATACAAAATTTCATACTGTTTTGATGAAATCTTAAAATTTCGGCCGCCATATTGGTTCCCCCATCTTGAATTTTTAAATTCCGACATCAAATTCGAAATCAGCGACCCCGAAAACCCCACTATACAAAATTTCATACTGTTTTGATAAAATCTTAAAATTTCGGTAAAAACACGATTTTTACTTATATGCGAGGTAGGCATGGCAGTCGACCGATTCCGCCCATTTTCAATACCAACTCCTTCTAGGGCCTAAGAAGGATAAATACAAAATTTGGGATCCCTAGCTTTCTTCTAGCTCCTGCAATCGTGTTTACAAGAACAGAGGACGGATAGGGCTAAATCAACTCAGGAGGTGACGCTGATCAAGAATATATATACTTTTCCATACCGGACACTTCTCCTTCTTGGTGTTACAAACATCAGACCAATGTGAATATGCCCATACCTCATGAGGTGTAGGGTATAAAAAAAATAGTGGCGGCCGTGGTGCAGTGGTTAAGACCCCTGCTTCACGATCGGAAGGTATCGGATTCGACTAACACCTGGGGCAAGGCAGAAATTTGTTTTCTGTTTTTCTGTGTAGACCGCAACTCGCAAATCGTCGGCTGAGGATTTAAATGTCGTATGTAGCTTCCGATAGTTTTGAGTAAATTCAATTTGAAATTTGGGCCCTTTGAACTTTTTTTCCAGCGGATCAATTTCTTTGAAACTTGAGGAGAGTAAATATTTGGCTATACATTGCTAAATTTTTGAGTCAATACATCACTCCTATAGCACATAATTGAGATTTTTGCTCAGAACCAAATTGTCGTATGTAGCTCTAACGACTTTTTCTGTGTTTTAATTAGCTACATACGACATTTTTGCACCGAAATTGTACAATGTACAATGTACAATGTAGAATGTACAATGTACATACGACATTTAAAAAGTAAACGCATTTACTAATTTTTGTATGAAAATTTGTCGTATGTGATATTTGATTGGAAAATTTCACTAGAAAATAATGTAGGCTTGGACATTTTTTGGGTGATTCATACCAGGTGGGATTTTAGTAGCCACCAAGTCCGTCCTTGGACATTTTGGGGTGATTCATACCAGCTGGTATTATGACAGCTCCCAAGTGCGTGGACGCGCGAAAAAGTTATCGATGTCAACCTACCTATTTTTAGTTTAGTTTAGTTGTTTTTTTTAACTTAATAAAACTCCAAAACTTTGTGATGAACCATTTTTTTTATTTCAAAAAAAACCATTGTTCATTCTTAAAAACCAACTTAAACTAAACAATTAGGGAATTCACAAGGATCTCGTATCGGTCGTACTGTTGTATTGTCGTGAAAAAATACGATAGTTGTGAAAATGTTGTTGCTGTTTTCCATACAAAAAAAAAATACGATAGGGACTATTTCAGGAAAAATATGCCTCGAAGTACAAGGAACTATGTTTTCTGGCGTACTGGCGATTATATTATTTGAAGAGCTGGTATTCAAAACTGAAGGGCTTATATTTTGCGCAAAATTTATATAAAAGACTCCAGGAGAGTGACTGTGATTCAAAAACTCGTCAGCATTACATTAGTAATGTCAGTTTATTTACCATTTTGACTACCACTATTCGCTTCACCGAAAATTTCCTCACTCATTCTGAAAGAAATAAAATAAAAATTAGCCGCTGCGTTCTGTTTTTAAAATTTAAAAAAGTCAACTCAATTTTTTTATCGAACGTAGCAATTGTTTGCTTTGTTTGCTTTGCATTCAAAACAAAACAGCACAATTTACCGTAATCGTTTGTTTACTTTGCAGTCAAAACAAAAAAGTGGACTATTTGTTGTAGTTTCGCGTGTAAAGTAGACGAAAAATATTATTGGATTTTAAAAAACACCCTAAATGTAAACTAGCAGGGCCCGGTCCGCCTTGCTGGCCCTAAAAAAGTTGTTTTTGCCTTTGTCATTATAAATGAATGAAAACAATTATCAAATATTTTTATTGGAAGCCCAAGTGTAGCATTTTGAAATATTGAATTGTACGAAAAGTGCCACGCTCCGCTGTCCAATTCCGACCTTATGTAACATTGAACTTAGAATTGAAAGCATATAACCATGTCCCATTGAATAATGTTCATTGGGAGCCGAAGTAGAACATTTTTTTAAATATTGAATTGTGCCACGCCCCGCTGTCCAATTCCAATATGTTGCATTGAAGGCATATAACCATTTCCCGTTTAAGAATATTCAATGGGAGCCCAAGAATGACACTTTGGGGTATTGAATTGTAAGGGCGGTGCCACGCCCCTTTGTCCAATTACGCCAATTTAGCATTTAGCTTAGAGTTGAAAACATGAAACCATTTGCAAAATTTTGTTGGAGAACATTAAATGAGAGGCCAGTTACAGCAATTTGAAATATTGGTTTGTATGAGCGGTGCCACGCCCCTTTGTCCAATTACGCCGATATGTTGCATTTAGCCTAGCGTTAAAACCATGAAGACATTTGCCAAATTTCGTTGGAAAACCTTTTTTTGTGGGAGCGCTATTACATCACTTTCAAATATTGACTTGTATGGGCGGTGCCACGCCCCATTGTCTAATCCCGATCATTTGTAGCCCAGATTATGGCTGGGGTCTAATGGCAAATTTCATGTTCTTGTGATCAAAAACGTCTGAGATATAGCAGTTTTTACTAACTTGTGGGCGGTAAAAGTGGGTGTGTCAAAACCTATCCTATGTCACGACTCACGAACCGTAGAACACATATATAAATTTTGGTGAGAATCGGTGCTGTAGTTTTCGCGTCTACTGGTGACAAACATACACGTTTTTTTTATATATATAGATTACTAGCTGGGCCCGGTCCGCTTCGCTGGGCCTAAATAATTTTTGTTGTTGCGTTGTCTGCAATGTAATGGATGAATGGATGAAAGTAATTTTTAAATATATATGTTTAATTGGTGTTTATACCGTGGAGTTAATTTTGTACAATTTTATAGAGAGGAACATTGATGTAGCGATTGGTATTGAAATAGGTTTTGATGAATGAATGAATGATTCGTATTGTATGTATGTATGTAGCGCAGTAAAGTATGTTTGGAAGATAATTGAAATTTAATTAAATGATATGTGGTATAAGTATTTGAAACAAATGCCGTTAATTCGGCCGGTGCAAACGACTGGATTACGATCTTTGAGCTTTGGTACGTAGCCGAATGCTCGCACAAAATGGCCCGGCAGTGTACACACTGGAAAACGAACAAATCTGTAGATTCCGATGCTGGTGCGGGAGGGAATATTTAGTCAGTGTAAACGGTTGCACGAACGGAATTTCGTTTACGATTGGAGTTCGCGACAAAAGTTGTGTTCGCTCCTGCGGTCTAAGTGCACCTTCAAATTAAGTAAAAATAAGTACCTTTATCCATTTTAGACAAAATTAAACCAAAAATTCCCTTAGGAAGGGAAATTTGCCTAAAGTTGGCTGCACTGGTTGAGCGCCCCGTCGTGTTTTTGTAAATTTTTCTTGTGGGAAGAAAGTGATTTCTATAACTTGTTGGGACAATTTTGCAGAGCTTATTTGCCGAAAAGGCCAATTGCAGTGTGTGCATTTAAGTCAAGTTTAATTTTCATTCGCAATGGACGTCTTCTCGTAATATTAATGGCGGTTTGCCTGCATTTAGGTCCCCATAAGCCAACGCGAAATTCCGCAGCCGGTACGGAACTTGAACAAAAATGTTGCTTGAATATGCGATACTGCGTTTTTTTTAAAGAAAATTTATAAGTGATACACATTTTTAGTTGTAGCTTTGAAATTTTTCACCGCAAACAAATTTTTTTATTCCAATATCTTTGCTGGAAGAATTTTCGAGAAAGTACCGCGGCGGCGGAATTTTGGGTATTTTAAGTTGTAATGAAGTACTGTGTGTAGGGTTACTGTGACAGTGGGCGACTTTCGCAGTGAGCATTTAAGGTCGCCACACATGAATGCAAAATTTTGTTGGTGTCGTGGTACTTTTTCTTGAAAATACGATAGTGCGCTCTAGAATAATATGCATTTGTTTTTGTTTTTGTAAAATTTTTCAGCACGAAAAAATTTGTCCGAGCCGAATATCGCCTTGCAATTTTTAAGGAATTTTTGGGGAAATTTCGCGGCAGTGTGTGGGGAGCTTTAAGTTGGGTATAATTTAATTTCCATTCACAATAGACATTTTTCCGTAGTTATTTGGAATGTAAATGGCAAATGCATTTAAGTGAAAATGAAGTACTGTGAAAGTGGGCGTAAAATGTGCACTGCGAGATTGGGGCAAATTTTGGAATTGCGAATATGTAATACTCAAGGAGAAGCCGTGTTATTTTGGCATTGCCTTAGGTTTTTTCCATTGTTGAAAAGTTACATGCAATCAAATGGAAATAACCTTAATTATTACTCCCTGCTGCATTTAATATGGAAATACACGAAGTTGTTGAAATTTGTGATCGGTACATCGACTTGAAAAACTTTAGCAAATCGATTTCATACTTTGAAAGAAACCGAAACGTAAAAAACCCGCAGATATGGTAACACTGCTTGGGTGGGGAAACATTAAGTCCTAGGTGGCAACCAAGTTGATTGTTGATCATATGGTATTTGCTTTAAAATATTCACAAATGTGAGAGAAATACGTATTTTCTAACTTGTGGGCGGTAAAAGTGGGCGTGGCAAAACCTATGTCACGACTCACGACCCCTAGAACACATATATAAATTTTGGTGAGAATCGGTGCTGTAGTTTTCGCGTCTACTGGTGACAAACATACACGTCTCTTTTATATATGGGCCATTCCGCGTCAAGCGGATACTTCAGGCCGAAGCCGATACCGAAGGTCAACTAACAGCATATTACACTGGCCGGCGCCGATACTTTATACAAAACGTTGGAACATAATTTTTGTATGAAAAAAAAATTGGGAAAATTAAAAATTCAGAATTTTGGGGCTTTTCAAAAACTTTAAACACGATTTTCTCAAATATTGTTTTTTTACGAACGCCGTTCTTGCACCCAATGCTTAAATTTTACTGTAAGTCCACGAAAGTTAAATTAAAAGTTCTATAAAAATGAGTAAAAAAACAGTTTTTTAAAAAAATTATTTTTCCAACTTAGATTTAAAATAAAGGTTTTTTGGCCATTACATAATCTGCAGAGACAAACCAGCCCAAAAACCTTAATATTAACTAGAAATTGCTAAAATTATTTAAAAAAAAATGTTTTTTTCTCTTTTTTATATAACCTTTAATTTAACTTTCGTTGGGTGGACTTACAGTAAAATTTAAGCATTGCGTGCAAGAACGGCGTTCGTAAAAAAACAATATTTGAGAAAATCCAGGCCTTTCCATGTGGAGAGTTTCAGAATTTTCTGATAGTTGAAGTATCCGCTTGACGCGGAATGGCCCATATATAGATGAATTAATAATAAACAAAATACTTACTGCTCCAAGAAAGGCGACAACAGCGGTGGTGGTGAGGAAGACATTGCCTTGCTTCGTCTGATGCCGCGAGCGAACTGATTTTATATTCGGTGTTGCCGTTTTGGTATTTATAAAATAAAATTGGTACCATTTTTTGCGGTTGGTATTTTTGGTATCTTTTTTCTCATTATAGTATTTGTTCATGCAAAGTATATATAAAAGTATATATCGATACTTTGGAACGTTACCGGCACAACTCTAAATGTATAATTTTTAAGAAAAACTATTTTAAAATCAAAAATTACTTAAAATTTTACAGATTACCATTTTTGGTACCGAATTTTTTTGGGCAGAGGCAACACTGCGCCTAATACGTTTTTCTACATACGATATTTATTTTCTAAACGAAAATTTTTTAAATTTCGTACGTATCCGAAAAAGTCTACATACGACATTTAAAAAGTAAACCAATTTTTTTTATTGACAGCTATGTAGCTGTCAATTTTGAATTATGACATTTATTCACAAAAGTGCATAACAAAATGCTACATACTACAATTTTGCACTGAATATCTCGAAAACGGTACGTTTTATCAAAAATCTGATTACGCCAAATGAAAGAGCGGCCCCCAAAACCTATGGAACCGCTCTTAACTTCCAACCCCAAAAATGCTACATACGACATTTAAATCCTCAGCCGACAAAATGTTCAATTTTAAAACTTGTTTGTTTGTTTTTTTTTTGTTTGCAATTACTTTATTTATTTATATTTAGTTAACTTTTTATTTTCTCAAATTCGAGACCGGGATTTGAACCCACGCCTACGGAGTTTGGATAGAGCGCTAAACGCTCAACAGGTTGGTCTACTGTTAACATTATTTAACAGAGTCTAAATGTATTATATATACATATGTTGTACTAAAAGCATACTTTGATTTTTTTTTAAAAACGCCCTAAAACTATGCTGATGAGAAAGCAAATACCGACCAGTTTCATAGTATTTTCAGTTCTAATTTTATTATTGCCCAACGGCGATATTTATACAAAAACGTTACACTACAGACTACAAAAATACTTACAAACTATGCTGAGCACAAGAAAACCAGAGATAAAAATACGCGTTGGTCTTCTTGTGTTTATACAGTGAAATTGTTATCAGTTATGCTCGCAACAGAATACCAAATATAGTGTTGGTATCCGTAGGCTTACATTAGGAGATAACAATTTACGATTATATTGACCGCGAAGGGTTCATATGGCAATGCTACATGCGCGAGTCGATAAGAACATTTGAATTGCATTTTCTTATCTTACATGCTTGGTATAGAATAACAATGTGTTCAATAACTATTGGACATTCTGGCGGGCGGCGTTATAGTCCACCGGTGCGGAAAAATCAATTACAACTTTCTTTCTTGTGTTACATTTTGATCTTAAAAAATACCCTAAAATAGCTAACATTAAAATACTAAATAATATTAACAAAGTGTGACCGCTAATGTGATGAAAACTTATGGTCTGCAACTGAATATTTCCCCTCTTTAGGATGTTGATTTGCTCCAAGATTTTGTAAAGCCATGTGTTTCCTTTTGAAAGCTTTGTCCAAAAACTGCGCTTGATAACTTGCTCGAATTGTCATTCTTTTGTGTCAGATTGTTTCAAGGCGGAAACCTCACATGAGTTATGAGTTGCTGGCCTTGTTGGCCAATTCGCCTGGCAAAGGAAGTGGTTTTTCAGAGTCTTTTGACACATATTTAGCTGTGGTTGCGCGAGGAATATATATGAATCCATGACAAAATTGTATATTATAAACTCTGCCTTGGTAGTTGCCATTATTACCGTGCCTTTATGTACAGTTGGGATCCAACAACCAATCCTTTAGCCGACATTAACTTGCAGACATCTTATAGCTCGTTTCCCTGATATTTTCCCAGGAAACATCCACTTAGGAGGCAACTTATCCTTAATGAGCGATATTTCTCGTTTTATAAGTAGATTTATTATTGATGATTGAATACGTTCACATCCTTCAATAGTCGTTACTAGTTGCGTCGTCTTCACTTGAAATGTTAGCATCGTACGTTCTACATTTTGGCTTCTTGTCAGCTCAGAGTAAAATAGATTTAATTGCTCGTTCATCTTTTGAAAGTGACTATTGACATCATCTGTTGTCTTTTTTAGAAGATTAACTGTCGAGTCTATTACAGATGTTTGTTTCTTCATTAAGCTCGTTATATCTTGCTGATTTTCAAAGATCTTGGTCATTTCATCCTCCATATCACTTCTATCATCTGAATCCATCATCCCGAATAGAATATGATAAATCGATCCCACAAATTCAAATGGTGCTCTTCGCTTTCTTTTATCTTTGATTATTAATTCGTTGTTTGATATAAGAATATTATATCGTTTCTCCATCGATGCTGTTATCATCTTATAGGCTTCTTCATAATATGTTAAAATTTTAAACTGCTGCTTTAGTCTGTTTACATATTGTTGAATGTTATGCATTTCCTCTAAGTAGCAGATCCCATTTCGAAGCAGTTACATCTAGCTTTCCCATGTAATCAAGATAAATTCCAGTATTATCTTTTAATCCAACTGCTTCACCTTCTGGCATTGTAAAGTTAGTTGGTGCTGCGCCTGCTCGCATAATCATTAGTAGAACGAGAATGATAAACGATCCAAAAGTTTGACTTTGTACAGAACTTTTTTTATATGTACGCCTGGCCATATTGGTAGTAGTATTACTTGTCAAAAATACTTTCGCTTTTGTTGATGCTTCTTCTCTTTCGTTTTCTTCCTCGGTTTCTAAAGGACAAACTTTATGTATTGGACGTTTAAGAGTACCATTTTGAACTTTTATGGTCACTACTCTAACTCTGTTATCCGCAGATCTGATATCCTTCCCATTGGCCATTTTAAGTTTGGCAACCCTGTTCAACTTGTTCATAAGTGCATTTTTTGCTGCGATTTGAATAACTATTTTCAAATATTTACACCGTGTTAATTATTTTGAAAACCTTTTAAATAAATTAAATAAATTAAATTCTGGCTAGGTGCAATAAGTTTTGTGCAAATAACAAAGTTTTGTGCTATAGTATCACAACAACAAAAATTGCAAATTTTTTTTTGTTTTTGCTTATACTGACCACTTTGACATTTCTTGTGTCACCAGCTTTATATAGATTCCACATTCTCAGACTGATCATATTTTCAGAGCATACTTTCAGGCACTTGTTTTAATATAATTTGAAAGTTCCTTTTTCCAGTCAACATTTTGTCTCGTTACAATTTACACTTTTTTACACTTCTTGTATTTTATCTTTTATAAATTTCGCATTTAAATATGACTTGCTCTTTCCGTAAGTGTGCCATTAAAGTCGATTATGAACGCATGGTCTCTTGTTGGCTATGCGATAGCTTTTATCACGTCAAATGTGCATCCCTTACTGGTAGAGTAGTCGATCTGATCGAGGGTAAAAAAGGTCTTCGTTGGTCCTGCGAAGATTGCCGCGATACAGAGCTGGACATCTGTAAATTGGTACGTCAAGCCCGAAAGGGATTTAATGATGTATCAAAGGACTTAGCAGCTGCCCAGTCTAAACTGAAGGAGTACGAAATAAACTTTCAGAAGTATAAATGTTTGGATGAAACAGCTCCGAAACAAAATACTTCTGTTGGGCTTTTACCACCTGCCCCAAAGCCAATTTCAACTCCGACAACTCAATAATTTTCCGATATGTTTGCTTCACCAGTTACATTTTATTCTCCTGATCCTGCGGTTTTGGAAACGAGGGTAGATGACGCTCCTGAGAAAAATATGAATGGAATCTCAAATATGGATAAAAATGTTTGTCCTTCCATAAATATTATTTCTCCAAAGGATTGTTTGCGGGAAGTACAAGAAACGAGAACCACAAAAAGGCTTGTTGTTGTGCAACCTAAAAATTCTATTTTCGTGTCCAGATTTGCACCGGACACATTAACTGAAGATATTATATTTTATATTGATTCTAAACTCAATAAAACCGGTAATAATATAAATGCTTTTAAATTCAACTTTTCATACGCTAGAAACATTTCATCTTTCAAATTATCTGTGCCTGCAGAATTGTTTGATGAGATTGTTAATAAAAATTTAGTTCGTGAATTCGTTTATAAAGAAAAATCAAATCTAGTAAATCCAGTTCAACTTCCTCAAAGAAAATTAAATTCTTATCAAAAAAACTAAATAAAATCCCGAATAATGTTGTTTGTCTTCTGTACCAAAATGTTCGAGGGCTAAATACAAAGTTGAACGATATTTATATTAAAAGTTTCGATTGTAGTCATAATGTCTTGGTATTTACCGAAACTTGGCTTAAACCAAATATTTTTGATTCAGAAATTCTGTGTGCTGGGTATTAAATTTTTCGGAGGGATCGTAAATGCAAGACTGGTGGTGGAGTCCTCATTGCAGTAAAAAACCTTTTTTCATCTGAGGAAATCATACTTTCAGATGTCTCTGACTTGGAATTTATTTGTGTACGAATTCGAGTTTTTAGTATCGATATTTTCGTTACTTGCTCGTATATCCCACCGAATTCCGATATTACCGTTTATCTAAGACATGTGTCGCTTATATCATTAGTTTACTCAAATGTTAAACCTGCCGATTCCATTGTTGTTTTTGGAGACTTTAATTTACCGAATATATCTTGGAATTTTTGTAGCGATTCAAACCAGTTTCTTCAGGAATTCTTCTCGTGACTGTTTAAATGACTTTCTGGATTCATTTTCAGATATTAGTTTACAACAAGTAAACGGGATTGAAAATAAGAATAGTAGAATTTTGGATTTAATTTATGTTGACAACTCATCGAAGTTTTCAGTGCAACGCTGTGATGCTTTGATGCTTGTCCAGAAGATAACCATCACCCAACACTTGAATTATCTTTCGAATTTGTTCAAAACAACTTAGAACCAGTTTCTACACCGTTGAAGTCATTTTTTTGCTTCAAGAATACAAATGTTGTTAAAATGAACCAACTCTTATCTGAAACTAGTTGGGACATGAACTTTGAAGATGTTGACGACTGTGTATCAATTTTCAATTGTACGCTCAGCAAAATCTTCGAGATATGTGTTCCAAAGAACATTAAAAAGAATTCGAATGAACTTGGTGCTGTATGGTTTACAAAAGAATTGAGGAAACTAAAAACTTCGAAAACTCGGGCATTTAAAACATATAAAAGAACTTTAAACCTTATATAACTTTGTAAATTCAAAAAGGAAAAACACTGGTTTTCCAACTACAATGAAATGGAATGATCATGAGTCCAACAATGCTACTGAGATTTCAAATATGTTTGCTGACTTCTTCAAAACGACATATTCTGATAATACTTATGGCAACACATCGTATCCATATAACACCCCACTTATAATTCCATTCTCAATCCTGTTATAGAATCTGAAGATGTCTTACAACACCTAAAATCGTTGAAATATTCATATAGTACTGGTCCAGATAATATTCCTAACTGTATTTTGAAAGTTTGTGCAGAAAATTTATACATTCCACTTTCAAATATATTTAATGCCTCTATTGAAAGAGGTTATTTTCCGAATTCATGGAAAGAGTCATACATTATTCCTCTTTATAAAAGTGGAACCAAATCATTCGTATCTAACTATAGAGGTATTGCTAAACTTAGCACAATACCAAAGTTATTTGAACAAGTTGTCACAAAGCAATTGGTTCACTCGGTCACAACTTTAATATCTCCTTCACAACATGGTTTTCTGAGAGGTAGATCAATATCTACAAATTTATTGGAATTTTCTTCATTAACAATAAAGGGATTTTCAAAGAATCTTCAAACAGATGTCATATATACTGATTTTAGTAAAGCTTTTGATAAAGTTAATCATTATTTGTTGATTGAAAAGCTTAAAAGATACGGATTCCCAGATCTTCTTTTAAAATGGGTAGAATCGTATCTGACAAATCGGAAGCAACAGGTGTTATTCGAATCATCAACATCAAAAACTATAGATGTCACCTCTGGAGTTCCTCAAGGAAGTCACTTAGGTCCTATTCTGTTTAATCTTTTTATAAATGACCTTCCTTCTGTCATTAAACATTCGAATGTACTGTTGTATGCTGATGACGTTAAATTGTTTCTATCCTATGGCATCTTAGATCAACATAAGTTGTTAGAATCAGATCTGACCAGTATAGCTATCTGGTGTGATAATAACTTAATGGAACTGAGCCTGAAAAAATGTAAATTTATGACATTTGCTAGAAGACACCAACTTTCATCGCTGTATCATATAAATAACATCATATAAATAACCAAAAAAGACGATTAAAAATGCAGCAACCAAGATGTAAATGGAACCGACTCAAAGTTGTTGGCGTACAATCAAAATTTGTTGGCGTACAATTAAAAATTGTTCGTATATTACTTTATGGAAGACAGAGAAAGCAATTATCCAATTGAGCGAAAAAATAAATAGATACATATTAGAAAAAGAATGCAAAAAAAAGATAGCTGATGTGTTTGGTATTTCTGTAGATGTGTTGTATTGAAATATATTTATGAAGCTTAAATTAATTTAATGTAAGCCCAAGACTTTAAAAACGAGATAATTTACATTTCGTACACAAATTTGTCGGGCAACATCATTTCTACTGCGAATATATATAATATTCATTACTTAGAACTAACGCGCTTCCACAAAACGCAATATTTTAATATTTCATTAAGTTTACAATAATATTGTAATATTGAAATTAATGTTTTTCCGAGAAAAAACGTGTTGAAAAACATTCTGCACAATTTTTAAAATCGTAAAATCACAATATTTGTTAATAATTAATTATAACATAGTCATAATTTGATTTTAAAAATTGTTTTCGAAATATCAAAAATGTAAAATGTAAACAAATTCGACGCCATCTTCTAGTGCTGCGAAAATTCGATTTTTTTGTATTCGATACAACCGGATACTTTCTTGTGAATACTTAATACTTTTTACGATAATTTTCATTCAATTTTGATTTGAAGTAAAATCTCTGAGTAAAGTAAATGCACGTAGCAATGGCTCTAAGACGTTTTTATTATTACGGCCCAACAATTTTCATACAAACTTCCCTAAAATACCAATAATAGTATCGCATACTAATGCAACCAAGTACTTCATGAGTCAAGTGTCGAATATAAATTATTCATATATTATGCAGCACTTGTTGCTTTGAGAGCGTAAACGAGACAGCCATATATAATAATTTTTCTCTCTTGTATTAAATGTCATGCTGTTTCAGAATTATGAAATATTTGCGGCATGGTTGCATTTCTGCATCGAGCGATGACATTGCGAATCATATGCCGAAATACGACCATGCTGGCAAACCATTTAACAATTTTTTGACGATTAGATTAACCACAACAATTGTAGTTGTTTTTTGTGTTTTCCATATAAAATAAAAAATTGTTTTTTTACAACGTTTTTTGGTTAGATTAACCTATCTTTTTTTTTTCTGTGTACATATTGACTTATGTGTGAATAAGGCGAGGGGTGTTCTAGGTTTCATTAAAAGATGGTCAAAAGAATTTAATGACCCATTCGTTACCAAAAGCCTTTACATATCACTTGTAAGACCAATTTTGGAATATGCATCAGTCTTGTGGAATCCACAATATAACTGCCACTCTGATAGAATTGAATCGGTTCAAAAACAATTTTTATTATTTGCCTTAAGAAAGCTTCGCTGGAATCCGAATCAGAACCTACCTCCATACGAAAATCGTTTAAAACTCTTGGACATTCCTACTCTAAAAAATAGAAGAACGATGCTTAATGTAACATTTTTGATTAAATTGATAAATGGCTCTCTGAATTCTACATTTTTGCTTCAAGAAATTGATTTTAATATTCCAACCCGTCGTTCCAGATCTTTCATTCCTTTGATATTAAGTATGTGCCGCTCTAATTTTAATAGCCTGTATTCTGTCTTTGACCTGTCAGATCCACTTAATAAAACTAAAACTTTTATTTTAAGTGCACTTGATCACACTTAAGCCTTTGTTGCTCTTTGAGTTTTTGGACCGCTTAGGGTCTAACGAAATGACAGGGTTGCCAAACTCCACAAAGATCGGCATTGTCGATTTTTTGAAAGTGTTGTATTTTTGTTGTCTTTTATATTTATATTTCAGCAGAATTTTGTTTTTTACTGTATACAAATAAAACAAAATTTTTAGCTGAATTCACATTTGTTCCGTTACTGTTTACTTAACTGTTCTATTTGTATTTGATTTTTTATATTTCGTATAAAAAAATAAAATACTAAAATTAATATTTGTAATCTTTGTCGCGTAAATTAACTGTTTGGATTGTTTTGTCTTTGTATTTTTGTTAAGTCTAATATCGTAAAGTAGACAAAAATTATATTTGATCAAATTCATATTCGTCGCATGAATTCTGATGCTTCATAATATTTTCTTTTAATTCTATTGTTTATTATCACGTTAATCTTATATTATGTTATGTTTGGAAGAATTCTCTCTTGCATTCATAACCTAATTCGCGTTTTTTTAATATGCGTTTTATCAGCTGATGATTTTAATCTGTAGCTGAAACGAATTTCCAAATATGTTTACCAGCGATCGGTTACCACGAAGAACGAC